>CM029377.1:16129309-16279309 GCA_017165825.1 Hepsetus odoe | reverse complement strand
CCCTGAGGTTCTTTCAAGCTCGGAAAGCTCGGAGCCCACTGACAGCACACCTGCCAAAGTCCATGTGTGATCAAGGCCCTAGAACCGATGCCAGTGGAGAGAATCGCTGAGACAGTTCGCAAACGGAGTTCAAGGCGGTGTTCGGAAACACCACGTTTCCTCTCTTTGTCTGCTGGGGGCTTTTTCCCGCACTCATTTCCTTTACTTTAATTTCTCCTCCCAAACAAACCCCCCTTCGGCCCACCACCCCCACCACTTTCGCTCTATCACACACACACATACAGTCATGCTACCCCCCACAGTCATTGGTAATTATTGTGGCATTAGGCGCTTTCAAATGAAAAACCCACTCTTTCATCTGGGCCACCAGATAAAAGCCAAAACCCATTTCAGGGCCCAGGCTATTCTTCGACACATACACACACACACACACACACACACTGAAAGGGGTGTCCAGCTCTGGTCAACCAAAGTTTTGGGGCTTACCTGCTCAAACACACCTGATTCAACTCAGCAGGTAATGTGGTAACGCGTCCGACGAGTCTTCTAACTTTTCCATGCGGTTTATTAAATTGAGGGGTAAGTAGGTTTTTCAGTCAGTACAAATTTAAAGTATTGAAAAATCCACTTCCTCGAAGATCAAACATTCATGTTACGCACAGTGTTTGCTTTGGTATGGGGTGAAGAGGTGGTATGCAGTTTTCGGACAAAAAAAGCACCCAACTATTCTGCAATTTCTCGTCATTTATTTTAACATGAGCGCATACCGTTTTTTTGAATGCTAATACAAATGATTATAATCTCATCGTTCCAAAACGAATGCAGTCGTCACTTTCAGATCAATGTACTGCATTTTTGCATTCTAGTAGGTTTCAGTGAGAACATCTCCAAACTGCTGCCAGGGTAATCGTTCTGATGGTGTGGCTCTAGGATAGATTGATTGGGCTTTTATTGTGTGTGTGGGGGTGTAAGGGGTGTGATTTAGCATCTAGCTTTGGGCCCCTGGCTTTCTTATTAGCTGGGATTCATGCATGGCGAGCAGGAGGGGGACCCAGGCTGGAATGAGAGGCATTCAACTGGACAGGCTCTATCTCGCCCCCAGACTCTGAGTCAGTCTGTTCCTTTCTCTCTCTCTCTCTCTCTCTCTCTCTCTTTGGAGTGATCGCAGGTTGCCAATGGTGGCTTGCTGCAGAACCTCAGCATACTGGTGTTAATCCAACACCACATAATGGAATGGTGTTACACCCTGTTCCAAATAATCAATACAAAGAAACCTTTTGACTGCTTTGCCTAAAATTACTAAAAACAATTGTACTTGGAAATTTACAGTTGGGATCTGTGTAAGGCATTTTTAGAGGGGGATGTGAAGATAGATTTTGCAACTAGCGGCGAGCTGTAAGGGGGTATTTTGGCACGAGACCACTACTCTCTTGCTTAAACCTTGGGTTTATGTGGATCAGTTTGATGTGGCTTTTGAGAGGAAGGATGGCTCAGCCTCATCTACCTTTTCATCCTAATATCATCAAAGCTGTGCTGGAGATCAGCAGGATTGAAGCTGTGCAGACACATAGCCACAATAAACACACTCATCTAATGTTCTGGATTAGCTCTGTCTGAATGTCTCGCCAGGTTTTGTCTCACATCATGTCCCATTGATTTGGGCGGCAACAATTAGACTGACTTTTGACTTTTTATTCAAATATATGATCGATTGGCTGATTAGTTATTAATAGAATTATGCATTTTGACAACTTGGTTACAGATGCCTGGCTACACCTGTGTGAAAAAACTATTCTTTTACTACTGGTCCCAAATACCACTGGCAGCACCCAATTTTGCCAGGATGACATGAGCCTTTGTTTGAAATCCACTGCTAAAAGAGAGTCATTATGTGGACAGTATGAATTTCGACATAAAAATGTGCTTCATCCGTCCTTTAGCCCACAACAATAAAGTGTACTTAGTAGGCTAAACCAATGAGTTCCCGTTCCTGCTCCTCTTGGGAATTTGACCATTTCCCCAATTCTAGTCCATTTGTTATCTGCAGTAAAACCAAAGGGACTCCATGAGCATTTTTGAGTACCTCTGAATTTAGAGATATCATAAAGAAGAAATAGCGTTACTCCCTTGTGGTAACACCACTGTGAATCATGAGCGATCACTGTTATTTGAGATGATTTTCCACTCTTACGGCATGGCGTGGCATCAATAACTCACTTGCAGGATCACTAAAGAAAGGTCCTGCTATGTGTGTGCATAGTATGAAGAGGCAGAAGGGAAAAACATCTTCACAAGCTGGAAGTAGATCACTCCTAACATCCAGCCTGAGCCTATAATGGTCTCCACATAAAAAGCTTGTCTCTCCCTCCATCACTCTTTGCTCCCCCTGTTTATACACAGCCTAGCCCCCCTCCTCATCTCAGCACCCCCACTGCCATTGAGAAGGCCTGTCTCTGCCCAGTGTTCAAACGTTATCACTACAAAGTGCCGGAGCTGGGCACAGACTGAGACAGAGGAAGCCCAGTAGTTCTCCGGCCTTTGATATCTCCAAGGCTGTACTCTCAAGGCTGCCCTGTTATTAGTGGCATACAGGAAACACAGAGGGAAAAAGGGATGCATCAGCCTGTGTGTCTGTTGGAGGGATGAGTACTTTGAAGAACAGCCTTGAAAGTAGGGTATTGGGAATGAGAATGAGAGTCTCGAGAGCTCTTTGGGGAGACCAGGTTAAGTGCAGCTGATCCATTTAGCAGTGGAGAATAGCTCATGATTGGCGAGTGGAAGCCCAATGGGCATCTTTCAGCCAGTGTGGATGCATTTGTAGCTCATGGCTTCCCTTTGGAGGGAAATATAGTCCTTTCCTAAGTAGCCCTGGTCACAATCTGCCATCAGCCATCCTACTTTATATAAAGACAAGTTCTTTCCATGTTCCATTAGATGCAGTTCGGATCGATGGGGAACAAAGCACTAGATGCACCTGATTGATCTGTTTACTCTCTGTTTTCACATCTATTATCTAACTGTTTTAGCAGGCAAGATTGTATTCTTTTTCTATTTTTAAACATTCTATTTCTGTCTTTCTGTGTTTCACTTCTTACTGGTAAGCATTTCAAATCTCCTCAAATCAGTGGACAGTAGTTGTATCTTGCTTTGAATCCCTTCCCCTGGTGTCCTGTTGCACCTGACTCAAGCAAGTCTGGCTGTAGGTCAGGATCCTCAGTATGTGGAAATAAGCCCTAGTAAAGAATACTCAAACATTCCCAACCTCCACCAGACTGTGGCCATTGTCTTCCTCCTCTCATTGGGTAAACATTCACTGAAGAACAGTGTACCGACAAAGAGGGAAGAAAAGGTTTTATAGCCTGTTGATGGCTATTTGGTTAGTTGAACCCACCCCCAGGCCAAAGGATCTGCTAACCCCCTCTCTTAAGAGTGCCAGCAGGGTGGGGTCTCTCTGGAGATCCTGACATGCCTACAAGAAGTCTTTTTCTATTTTTTTTTCTTTGAAATGATCAGCTGTCATTGCTGGAATTCTTTCAAGGGTGAAAGCAAAGATGTCTTGTAATTTGCAAATGTTTTAATTTCTCCATATTTTGCTTCCAAAAAGCCAGACTTTCTTTTTTTGTGTGTAATGTTAAGAACAGTTCTCCAGGTTTCTCCTTCTTGTTTTTTTTTTTTTTTTTATCCACACAGTGTCCTACATATAAGCCATTTAAGCAGAACAAAGGCATCTAACTTAGGGCATGAAGCACTGAAGACACAGGTGCAGATGATTACAGATGATCAGGCTGGTGGTCCTTTTGAGTGTTAGTTCCTCTTCCTCATGCTCTCAAGGAATTAATCCTGCCACCATCACTGTTGGTTGGCTAGTTAGGGCTTCTGGTCTGCTGTAGAGTTTGTGAAAAAAGTGTTTTCCAATATCAGTAAACTAATCTGACCTTTAACTGAGGGCTGCCCAGCTTCTGTCCTGTAAGTCTGTAGACCAGGCCTGCAAAGTTACTAAATGATTCGTTGAATCAGGTATGTTTGACCAGTACAGTGTGCTGGCTTTCTGTCTCTGCAACCAGGGTTTACCAACCCTGTGTTAACTTCTCCTTTGCAGTCAATAGATTACATCCACAGGGGATGAAGACACGGTGCCGTTCTTCCCACACAATAAGAGCACAGCCATCTGTACAGTCAGGCTTGGGTCCCAGTGTTGCGGCAAAATCCTCCACCGTGGAAGCAACGCCTTATCCTGCAGAGCCACTCATTGGATCGCCCAAATGTTGGCCAGTTTGTGGATTTGTTTTGCCTCAACAATCCCTATACGTGCCAAAATCCAGTCCAAACCAACGTTATACTGCCTCTTTGTCCAGAGTCATGGCAACCCCACGTACACACTTTCTTGTATGTAACATGAAAGTACAGTATCTAGATTGAGATAACTTCTGATAACCTTGTAGACGTCCAAAGCAAGTTTGGCAGGTAATGTCAGACATCAGACTACATGATTATCTGCAGTCTCTTTTTTCATCTCCTCCTTCCATTTGCACAGTATGTCTATACAGTCCTTTCTTTGCAGCACATTCATTGAAAAATATCTAGTTAATAGTTAACAAATTACTGTTAAACTTTTCAGCGAAACTTGTCACTGTTTGACGAGCCGCTTAACCTAAGAGTCACTGCATTCTGGTTGTGAAAGGTGTGTGTTCTGGGATCCAGCTGAGCACTCACAAGCAACTGCATTTTCATGCCTGCTGTGTACTATTCAAGTCATATTTGTTTGTAAAGGAGCCTATGCGAGAAGGGGCTTCCCGCATTAGCTGTCGTGGATCAGGTGCCATATCATATGTACTGCAGGAGGCACATGTTGAGGTGATTCCCTCAGGGTGCTGAGGGCCTTCCTGCTACAGACACACACATAAAGACTATCTTAAACCCAGCGAAACCTGTGTGAGCTTGACTTTAAAGAAACAATGACTTAAGCAAGTGTCTACAGTTACTGGAGTTTTTTATATTTGCTTTATATTCTCTCTTCCTCCCCCCCATCTCCGTTCTGTCTCTGTTTATTAAATCAGAGAGTGCACCGTTTGAGCATGTATGCTTAATCACCATCTCAGGCTGTTAGGTAAGATGCAGGGGAGGGTTAAGGGACCCATAGGAGGAGTCTAGTGCCAGCTCTTATTTCTGTCCTCTGTTTGATTGACAATCCGTCTGATAATCATATTCAACCCAGCGGCGTCTGAGCTCGCATGCACTCCCAGCACTAATCTAAACCAATCAGCTCTTCCACTATTATATGGGTCCCAACTGGATGACCGACAGCTAGAATTGCTGAATTGTATATTTGGATCCATTGATTGCGTTTCTGGTTCCGCTCACTGCAATGCTTGACAATATTAGCCCTAAATGCCCCTTCATATACCCATATACTTTCTACTGATATGGTTCCAAGCGTCAGCATTGAGTTTTGGATACGATCATTTGTCAGGAAATGGCAAATGCAGTTGATATTGTAGTGTTTTGTTGGATGTATCTCAAAAGAGTATCATATGAATCTTTTATTATGTTGTGTGCTTATTTATGGCTATGAGAGCAAACTTTTTTGCTGTTCAGACAAAGGTTTAATGCATTATGCTGGAAATGGCCCCCACGCAATCAAATTATGCACTCTTAGCACAAAGTAATTCCCTGTTTGCCGATGATCTGATCCTAAGACCAGTTTCTCTCATACCTGATGGTAGACCCAGCGCAGGAAGACAGACAGTGCTGTGTGTTGCAGATATGGCCCTTTCTGAACCACAGGGAGCAGTATGGTTTTAATAAAAAGTTCATTAGAAAGTCAATTTAGAGGTTGAAGATATGGGTATTAAGATCAAATCTGTTGGGCATTCGCCGGGAGTGTTGGGCTCATCATGTCGGGACAGATAATGTGCCCGGGGCCATGAAAAGACATTCTGGGGACCATTTTAACCAGTGCAGATTTTATTTAGGGATATGTTACAGCTTTATTGTTTATCAAAATATACTCTCTTTCTACTAACCTTGGATGTGGATACAGATTAATATCATCATACAATTAAAAATTTATTCTCCACGCTTCTCCATTGGGTCAACAGCATCTTGACTCTGCTATAAGCAATTATGCATTAAGAGGGGGGAACTGATGAATTTGGGATTTGGCCGGGGTGGTAAGAATCCCCCTATCTCAAAATGACAGCTTTAAGAGTACTACACCCCTTCTCTCGTCACTATGGTGACAGGCGCGTGGGACCTCCTATGTTCAATTAGCAGTTGGAGTGGCCAAGGGTGTGCTGGCACATACTAAAGAGCCACAGCAGGGAGGGGCCGAGTCAGGAACGGAACAAGACACATGTTCATTAGGAACAGGCACTGGTGCAAGCAATGTGTGTGTGAGAGAGAGAGAGAGAGAGAGAGCACATTCACTCACTACCCTTTTCTTCTCACTTTCTCCTTCTTCTTTCTGACATCACTCGGATGTGTGTGATAATGTGCATTGTTTGACTGAGCTAATTTTTCTTCTCCTTCAACTTGCTCTGTAGCTTATCATTGTGCATTTCCCTGTGTGAGCTCCTTTCTTTTTTTGCAGCAATTCTCGGTAATTGCTTACATAAAACAGAATATTAAACAGAATGTATGGCTGTATGAACTATGGCTTTAAGTAGAAACTTTCAAATGAAGCATCACTGATCTTTCTCTCCGCTGCGGCAGTGAGAGGACAGGGCTACATTGTTAAGACATTCCTCCGGCTACAGGAATGCAGGTATTGCAGGGTAATTAGACGCAGCGAGTGAGAGTGCAGAGAGAGGGAGATGGAGTAGAAATCAAGTGGGATGGAAGAGGAGATGAGGAAAGAGTAAAGGGAGAGAGACAGATGAGAGCATGGGAGAAGAGTTGATGTTTTTCATTGGCAGCTCTGCGGGTTCAATGCAAGATTTTCGTAGTGAGTTTATATACGCCCATGTTTAGGCCATCTATAGGACAAACTGAACTCATCTACAGAACCGATATTTGGTAATGCCCTTTTTTCATGTAACTGAACACACACAAACACACGCACACACAGACGCACAGACACACACTTGAGCACATGATTAGCACAATGGTGTTTTGCACTGCCATCTTAAAGTGAGAAGGTTCTTAGTCCAATTCCCAGCTGGGTGGCTGAGGTGTCAGGTTAACTGTGTCAGGTGAATTGGAGTTGCTAGTCCCTAGTTGTGACTGTGTGTGTTTGTCAGTGTGTCCACCCTACAATGGACTGGCGACCTGTTCACGGCATTTCTCTGTTTTTCCACGCTGTAAGTGCTGGGACTGGTCTTTGACAACCCCGTGACCCTGGTTAGGATAAGCGGCTCAGATGATGGATAGATATCGGTACTTATATATACATATGGGATGTATTGTTTAGAAAATGTTATAAAAATACTTATACATAGATACTTATACATATTGAACATATTATTTTTACAAATGTATAAATAGTACTGTACATATGCATGGGCCCCATATATTGACACTAACCTCTGTGTTTGTTGAAAGTGTGTCTAAAGCAGAGTCGTTCATTAGTAACTTGTCCCTGCATTTTGAAGACCGTGCTTTCCTCAGTGTTAGAGATTTCTGTTTATGTGTACACAGTGGTCCCTATCAAGCACGGACCATGTGAAAGCGAGCATGTGAAAATGACTCAGGGTTCAGTGCGGGGTGGAATTTGGATTTAACTTTCAGTTAAAAATAGGAGGAAGGCCTGACTGGGAGGTCCTGCCACAACGATATTAACGTACCAACTGGTGAAGGGAACTGCTTATGGTCACTAAGTGGGTATGTGTGAGGGTGTGTGTGTTAGAGAGCGTGAGCTTTAGGGGCAGTAATGGAGGAAGGCAGGGCTGTCTGTTTGTAATCGTTATTGCGATTTTGGCCTGTGTAATGCTACTATCAGAGCTGTAAGCATCCTGACCAATCACAATAGTGCTATCCCAGCTGTATACATCCTGACCAATCAGAATACTGCTTCCACAGACGTGAGCCTGCTTAGTCAATATGCTGTGTTTTGCAGTGTTTCAAAATGATTAAAAAAATGTATTTGGTTATAAGAATAATTCAGGGCAATCTTTAAATTTATAACGTTATTGTTTAATATATTGCAGTAGAATCGCAATAATACCATTTTGGCCATATTGCACAGTCCTAGAGAGGGGTTTGCCTTATGGTGCTTCTATGGCTGACAACCAAAACTCCATCTTTGCCAGCCAACTATGAGCTTTGCCACTTCTAAATGCCAGGTGGCTTCAAGCACCAGCTTGCCCTGGCGCCAATACAGCTGTCCTCCCCCCGCCACACAGAGGGTGGTATGATCCCTGTCAAAGTCAACCCCACCCCTCACAAAGCCCATATTGGCAGCACTATTACTCAGGTGTAGCCAATCAGTGAGACTCGTTTTCCCTCCACCCCTTTTCTATGACCCTCTCTCCATCTGTTTCCTGTGTGTGCCCACCACTCGGAAGGGCCTGGGTTGAAGTTTCCCACCAAAAAGCCCTGATCTGGGACCAGTTTCTTTCACCGTTTTCACCTGATGGGTCCTAACGAGAAGAAGAAAAAAAACAAAAGCTAGCGGCCCATGAAAACACAACAGGAGCTGTTGGAACAGAGTTGGTCAGAAAATGAGACAGAGGGACCCTGTTGTTAGGACAAGATGATAGGATAAGGATACGTGTTAGATAAATGATAACCTTTGACCAAATGGTTTGACCGTCATTTTTTAGGAATCATAATATGCACCTCAGTTCAGAATTAAAATACAGAATTAAAATCTTTCGGTATTGGGATAAAGAAATGAATTTGTTTATGTTTGAGAATATCCAAAAGACTTTTAGGACTTTTTTTTACTGTAGAATTCAAATTTGCAAGTGCAGTAACCCAGAGTCACCTGTTCTGCTCTTCAACAGATACGTCAGATATCGGTGTGGAATATCAGTCATCTCCGAACCCCTGTCCAGTGTTGGTCATTTTTCATTTATATCTGCTGGTACTGACATCATTTCTGCAGATACTGGGTTTATCCCTAAAACCTAAATCTAGTAGGCAGTGACTTACCCAACTAAATTAAGCCCTGTGGTCAATAACATAACGTCCCCCGGATAATTGATTAGAAGGCTTGCATTTTGCTCTGCTCGCCCCGTTCGGTTTCTGTGAGAACTGTGAGAAGAGAGGCATGAACTGTTGAGCCGAAGGCCTGGACGGAGTGTGAGAGGGGAGTGATAGACAGCTGGATACACTGCGGGCCAGATCAGCTTACACATGCCAGCCTGCACACCTCTTTCTACTTCTCTCGCTAACTTTTTTCTGCACTTGGAGGCCTCTCTTTTCTCTCTGTCTCTCCCTTCTTTCTCGTTTCCTTTTTCTCGCTGCTAACTTTTTCATTTCTATCTTTATGGGGCATACCACATGTTGTCTTTTTTTCAAAGGTCCCTTCAAAGAGAGTAAAACTGTAGACACGTGTGCACAAACACAAGCATCTGCCTGCTGGATTATCGGTCAGTTGCCACAAGAGAATAGATCCAAAGCGAAGCTCAAACACACGCCGCTGACAATGAAACCGTAGCTGCTGTCTAGAGGGAAATCTGCCCTGGGTGCACACACACACACACACACACACACACACACACAATTAGATAGAAACACATTTTAAAGTGCATGGACCCAGAGGGGTGTGGGGGGGTAGAACACTCATCCAGGAAGAATGGAGTGATTCACTCATGGAAAAACCTGGCGGCTGCAGACCGATGATGTGATGCCATTGCCTCAATTAAGGATGGGTTATATGACATTGTGATATTTAATGGATGGTTTGGCAAAAACAATATCAATAAAATTTGCTCCGTTTTCCAAGTACTCCAGATGTAGTCTATCATCCAATTCATGTTTGGGGTCCAGGTTGTATTACTTCAGAACTGGAGATACGAAGCTAAAATACATTTTTAAAGTCACTTAAATCTTTTCCTTAAATACATCCCCAAAGCATCTCCTGCCTTATTCGCTTTACCTCAACCTCACCTAAACTTCAATCAAAGTGGCACGCACTTGTTGTTGTGGTTTAGGAAACGGTATGACTTACCGTGTGCTTAAAAAATGAACCGGAGAGCACAGATCTCGGATCTGATTTCCATGTATTTATGGCGGTTGTTGCCACTGAAGCAGCATTCGGCCACACTGTAGAGTTTGATACATTTTTATAGCACACAGAAGTCACACTGAGTCCTAAACCACAGCCAAATCCAGTCCCAGCAGAAGCTGGATCCAGTCTGAGAAAAGTTTGCATGGATGTATTAAGAAGAAAATCTTGACTATGGACTTCTAGTGTAAGAAGTTATTATTTATGAAACACATGTTCACTATTGTTAACTATATAGAAGGAGCAGGAGGAGCCATCGAACTATTGGTATAAAATAACGTTACGTCATGATGGGCTGACATTCAATCATCACTGATTTCTTCAGCAGCCTTCACCCTTCCCCCTCTCTCCCTCTCTCTGACAGATGGTCTCTCCATACCCCTTCTTCCCCCACTTATCTCTTTCTCTCTTTTCCCTGTACCTGTCTGGACAAGGACTAACCCCCCCTCTCCTTCCTGTGGTCCCGTAAACCCCCCACCCTGCCACCACCACACACACCCACACGCACTTACATACACACGGAGGCCGCAGCCCGAGGGCGTGCACGCTGCTCGTGTGTGTCTCGCTACCTGAGGTGTGTGTTCTTCAGTCGCAAAGAAAGCCGAGCATGAGTGAGCTGCTTTCGTATGTATGACACTCCAGGCTGCTACTGCAGTAAGCAGAAAGAACATAAAACATAAATAGAAATGAATAAATGAAATTCTCAGCCTACGTACAAAATCTAAAAGAATCTCCGTAAATCTATGCAATGAAATAGAATCACATGAATCAGTTGAATGAAATGGAATTATCATTCAATATTTTATGAATCTTTAGAAACTATTTTTAGGTCAGAGGTTACACAGCCATTGTTAGGTGAAGCCAGCTCAGAGTGTATGTGTGTGTGTGTGTGTGTGTCCGGTGTTGTTTTTCCCCGCAGGCGTTGTCCTTGCTTTGAAGCAGGCAGAGAAAGACAGGGTTTCGTGACCCGTATCGTCTCTGTTTGATTCTGTTTCTTATCAGTGTGTGTCTAAATAGTTTTCATATTTCTCAGTTCTTTATCAGACTCCTCTGCTCCTGTTAGCAGCAGGCCTACTTTAATTGCTCTCCTATTTCTTGTTTTTTTCTGTCCCTCCCTACTTCCTTTCATCGTTCAGTTTTGTAGCAGCTCCATCCTAGAATGGTTGCAATTAAGGGACAGAGGGAGGATAACAGTAGCCTTTCTCTCCTCCTCTCCTATCGTCACTCTTATCTCTCTCTCCCAGCCAGAAGCCAGAAGTCTCCAGCTTCACTCACACTGAAGTTCTAGCCTCTAGCTTCTCTGTATCTCTCCTACACACAAACACACACACACACACACACACACACACACACACACACTTGCCATTTGTTTCAGTTTTCTCATACTTTCTTTCTTTCTTTCTTTTTTATTCCCTTTCCTGATTTGTAGTCTCTCCCTCTTTCCCACCCCTACATCTTTTGATCTATCACTCATATTTTTTTGTCTTTCTCTCCATTTTTTTTTCTTGTTTGTTTGTTTGTTTGCTTCTTTCTTTCCCATACAAATTTTTTTTAAAGTTTTCTTTCTTGCTCTCTCGCTCCCTCTCTCTCTCGGTCCCTCTCGCTCTCTCGCTCTCTTGCTCTCTCTCTCTCTCGCTCTCTCTCTCTCTCGCTCTCTCTCGCTCTCTCTCTCTCTCTCTCTCTCTCTCTCTCTCGCGCTCTCTCTCTCTCGCGCTCTCTCTGTTGTCTGCCTGGTTTCACATGGCAGCTGAAGTGATAGGGGCTGCTTTGTCACTCCTCTGTCATTTATTCTCTCTGTCCATCTGCATCCTTTTGTTTGATCACTTCATGCTGGTGATATCTGTGTTTTCTCCTTCTGGTCTTACTGGACATTTACTTTGTTTTCTTATCGTTTCATGTTTTTCATTGCTTTCCTCCCGCCTGAGACATTTTTAGCTTTGTAGTCACCGATGCTGTCACGTTTTTTGAGTTGTGTGGCTCCGCCTGTCTGTGGAGCATTGCATCAGCACCTGTATCTGTTTATCTTTTGTGTTTGCGTATGTTCTGCGTCCGTCAGGACCTTTGTATGGCGGTGATGAATTATCATCCTGCCGTCTCATTAAAACAGTGCTGCTTCTGACCTTGACTGAGTGCTAGAAGTAGAGGTTTCCACTGGTTGACAGACTGGCCTTGTTATTGGACCATCTATAGCGAGGGGTATCCTGGGAGAAGAAGATTTGATTAAAGGTCCTTTTTGGATTATTTAATGTGTCAAAGGAATGTCAGCTTGTGTGGTTTTCTGAACCAAAACATCATAACAATTCATTCTTTGAAAATGATTTAATAGCCTTGCTTTGTCCTGTAGGATTAAAGAGACTGAGCCTCTAAGATTAATATATGTAAATGACCTCTGATCTAATTGGCCTTCCTGTCTGGTACTTAATTTGAAAAGCAGCATTAGCTGAAATTTACAACAGCTTAGCTATAATCTCTTAGTCTACAGTAACAATACTCTGTGTCACATCAACATGAATGAACTGTAGTCCTAGTCGGTTGGTCGTAAGGCAATGGGATCATCGATGTGACACCACAACCACGACGAACTGTGGTTGTTTGTAGTTTCCTCTTATGAGAAGCACATTTTTCAAACTCTTTTGCTTTAAAATGCAACATAATGTTGCTTTGCAATGAAATGTTCCCTTTGGGTGTCGTTGTGGGAGTCCTGCACGCCTGAGGGCTGGAATGTATGTCTGCAGGTTATGCATGCACATGAAGGCGTACCAGAAATGGAAGGTGTGTGTGTGTATGTGTACAGAAAGAGAGAGAGAGAGTGTATTTGAAACAAATAAGCGAGTAATATAGTAACCTTAGTAAATGTGGGTGTGAATGTAATGGGAGATTTAATATATGGTAGAGAATAATGGTTTAGGTACTTGATATGACTGTGAGAAACCGAAGATCTTTGCAGTTTTCATGTTTCAACTCCAGCCTCATGGATTGACTGTTCATAGCTGATGCCAAGTGACAGGTTTTGAACAGCTGTGTGTGTGTGTGTGTGTGTGTGTGTGTGTTTGTGTGTGTGTGTGTGTGTGTGTGTGTGTGTGTGTGTGTGTGGTTTATGGGGGAAAAGGTGACATGGATTCCACGCGTGATCCCGCCTGTATTGAGCTGCTTTTTTCATCAGTGGTCACGTGATCAAGGGTTTTTCTGGCTGTATCTACATGACCTAGACATTCTTACTTACACTACATGACGTGCCCCACAATCAGCATGCTGCGGTCAGGATTGCGTATTTAATGTCACTGTAAAGAAGAATGGGTTCTCAAGGCTTTCTTTGGGGTTCCACAGTTTTTCACACTGACATTTCTAGGCGCAAGATATTTCAATGTTCTGCGATTGACTGACCTGTACTGCAAAATTCAAAGGGGTTCAATACATTACATTAATAGTTCATCAACTTAACTCAAAATTATGATCATACCTTCACTTGAGATATATATATATATATATATAAGCTAATATTACCTTTCCGAGCCGATTTCTGTAGTGAATGTGGAAATGTTCTCCGTTTATAATCTGTGCCAGCAATGATATCATGGTTAAAATGATTCTGTGTGAAAGAATATCAGACGCCCTCCTGCCTACTGTGCTCACATTCCTCTTTAAGGCTCTTTTTGTGGACTTTGCCAGCTATTCCAGGTAATCACCACCACCCCTCTGCTCCCCTATCACTCATCTCCCCCCAGAGTCCCCAGCAAGCAGGATCAGACATGCTGCTGTTGTGCTGGTGCATTCCAGACAAAGCAGCCAACCTCTGTGAAACTCACAAAGCCAAAACTTCAGTTCCCCTCTTCTCTTCTCTTCTCTTCTGTTCTCTTCTCGTCTCTCATCTCACTCATCTTTCTTTATCACTCAGTATTGTCTTTTTTATTTCTTTTTCTCTTTCCTTCTCTTTATTTCTTTCCTCTTCACCTTGTCTTTAGTCCATGTCTTTTCTCATTTCTCACATCTCCTTGCTCTCTCTTCTCTTTAGTTTTCTGGTCTTCTAATTTTCTTTTTTAGTCTTCTCATCTCTTTAGTTCTCCTCACTTTCCTTTTCTGTTCAGTTTTTTTTCTCTCCTCACTTCTCTTCCCTCCTCCTGTCACGTTTAATCTCTAATTCTTCATCACGGGATTATCGGATGTGAAAAACTGTTGGTGAATCATGCAAAAATAGAATTAGTGTCCATGGAATTTCTCAAAACAGTCTCTCTCTCTCTCTCTCTCCCCCCCTGTCTCCACCATGCTCACCCAGCTGCTTTTGAAGTCTTCATTCTGAATGCACCCCTGTGGCCTACAGCACTCTCCAGTATGAAGCCATAGACCAACACATCAATTCTAACCTGTCTCTGATCAGACTCCACCTGAGACCACTCTGCACCCCTCCTTCTCCTCTCTCTCTTTCTCATCTCTTTCTCTAGCCTTCATCTGTTTTAGTGCTTGTCCAGCGATGACAATAACCCTTCTTATGTCACAGGGTTGACATCCCACTTGTGGCCCCCTCCACCCTTCAGACTTAGGTTCACCCCTAGGTGAAATGGAGCTCCTTGTTTGTGTGTTTTTACAGCTCCTCGCATGCCCGATCATGAATATGTAGATTGCATTTATGCAATAGAATCTCAAGATTCAATCTGCAGGAACTCGCACAAAATAATCATTTTGGTCATGATTAGGCCTAGTGTGTGTTTTTAGTGTTTTAATGATTTATTTCTTGAGAAATCTTTTTATCTATTGTGACAAAGATTTTTTCTCTTCTATTGAGTAAACCTGGAAAGCTGACTGATATGAATATTTACACTATGCCAGTGCTGTTATGATGGAAAGGGCAGTGTGTGTGTGTGTGTGTGTGTGTGTGTGTGTGTGTGTGTGTGTGTGTGTGTGTGTGTGTGTGTCTGTGCTGACAGAGCCGGACGAGGCAGGTGGGTCGTAATGACAGCTATTAGACTGGAATGTTCTACATTAGCAACAGGCACCGGACCACCACTGTACACTGCATCACTGTACATGAAGAGTTTAAAAAAGTGACCAAAGAGTTTCAGGACGTCCCTGATTTGAAAACCATGCTGTTATACCTTCTGTACCAATAGTCAATAATGATTTTGATTGTTTTTTTTTAAACAATATTAAGCTTTAAAATGACCAGATTCAACCAAGTGCACTTCACTTAAGCAGTTCACTTAAGATAATCACAGAACGTCATATTCAAACTACCCAAACTCTATACTGTCCTGTATCCTGAGTCGTTTCTGTTTCAAACTACCTTTACAATATAGGAGGTTTGAAAATTCTAATTCACTGTAAGCAATGTGGCTTCTGTAATTGAAAATTACCAAATTTTTTTGGGAAAAATCAAGTACAAATACACACAGACAAGTGCAAGTGCTGTTATCAGTGCCTGCCGTGTGAATTTATTTCCAAAACATGTTTGAATGTCAAAGCAATTTTGAAACTTTTCTGTTGGCCGATTTAGGAATTTAAAAGCTGAGGGCTTCACTGGCTAAGCTTGCAAATCAGCCATCAGCAAGCTCTCTTTTTGTACTAAATTTACTTTGGCTGACCATTCTTTGTTTTTGAGTAAATTTAATGTCACATAATGAAGCCAAAACACTGTCATTTTAGTGAGTTTGCAAATGTTACCACCTTTTCTTTTTTGTAGTTTCAGCCAAGAATTTTTTGTCATTATTAGCATCATTACCAATCACCCGTCTTGTCCATTCAGTCATTGGAATGTCTTCGCAAATGAGCTGGAGCCAATCAAGTGAAGCGGATCAATATTTTTAAATGGAATTCAATGTGTGCAGTAGCAGGCAGCCAAAGGCACCAGTGTCTGGAGAGCAGTGTTGGGGATGGTACATTTCTCAAGGGTATCTCAGGGTAACCTATTGGTCCTCCAGTCATGGGGTCAAGTGCCTAACCATTCCCAAGGCATTGTCAATAGACATTGAATTCACATCTTGTCTTTGTGTTTTGTATAATTTGCATTTGTGTACATTTGTTAGTCGGCTATGTCATCCTTGTAAAAGCAGTTTCCTTGGAATGAGAACATGTTCAGACACACACACACAAACACATACGTCCAGACATACATCCACACGTCACACATCTTCTTCATACTTCTTTGGCTCCTGGTCTATCTACAGCTGTCCATTATCATATTGTCTGTCTTTGACTGTCAGCACGCCTGTCACACATGCATGTCAACAGCAATGGAGTGTGTGATATTGTGTTTGTTTAACTTGTCTGAACTTGGTGTGAATTAGGGCCTTTTGCACAATGTATCAGAGAAGGGATAACGTACCGCGTGCTTGTGCATGACACTCCAATGTTATTTCTGCGACTGTGTCTGCACAACATTAGGCTTGAAGTTAGATTGCGAGTGAGTTTAAGGACATAGGCTGATGCCTCAACATAATTCATGATTCTGTCCATTATAGCAGGTTGCATACACCCTGAAATAGCAAAACATCCTCACCATATCACACTACTATGAAGATGTTCGACAGCTAGTATGATGATCTTAATGTGCAAGGCTTTGTTAGCAACTATTAAGATAATTGTCAGTCAGTCAGTCAGTCATTGTCTGCCGCTTGTTCCAAGCAGGGGAGTGCTGGAATCCATCCCAGCTCACACAAGGCGAAGGACACACCCCGGACAGGTCGCCAGCCCATCACAGGGAGGAGCGTGACGGGGACGGCACCTTGCTCAAGGGTACCTCAGGGCAACCTATTGGGAAGGGGTCCGAACCCCCGATCCTCCGGCCAACGCCCTAACCACTAGGACACCGCTGCCCCGCATAATTGTCTTCTAAAAAGTTCTACAGTTGAAGAACCAAATTATTATTCCACAAAACATTATTTTAAAAAAATCTTGTGGATTTTTTTGCCAATTATCCAATAATTTGAATGGTTTCTCCTGGATTACGACTTTGCTTCTGCCAAGTCTCCTTTGAATGGTGAAATCATGAACGGTGACACATGTTTGCTTTTGTTTTCATAATGCACTGAACGTGAAAGTGAAAAAGACAACCCTTGTCATTGTAAATGCAGCACAGCACAACACAACGAAATTCAACCTCTGCGTTTCCCCCATACACACACGTGCAGCATGGGGCAGCTATTGAAAGTGCCCGGGGAGCAGTGATGGAGACGGTACCTTGCTCAAGGGTACCTCAGGGCAACCTACTGGTGAGGGAATCGAACCCACAGTCTTCCAATCTGGGGCAACTCCCTCATCACTAGGCCACCGCTGGTAGGAAAAGCAAAAAGGATAGTCAGTTAAAGTCAGACAGCCCTTTGATTTCCAGAGGTGGACAAGGCTGAATGAAAAACCATCTGCATAAAATGTGCCATAATTAGTCAGTGAGATTCATTTAGCTGATTTCATTTCCTGCTTTAGTGGATTCATGTCTACTTTTCTGCTCCCCGGGTTCCGAGGTGTTTGTGTGAGTGTGTGCTGGTTATGTTTTGTACCCTCTTATCCATGAATCTGTGCTGTACACGAGACTACTGTAGTCACCAGACTGAAGATGATAAGAAGAGAGAGAGAGAGAGAGAGAGAGAGAGAGAGAGAGAGAGAGAGAGAGAAGTATAACTGGTGTAGGTGAAAAAGAAGTGCAGAGAAACAGATTGCGAGTAAAGAAGGCCAATGATTATAGAGAACACTCCGGTCATGAGCAGGCTTTAGATGGATTAGCTCCCTGTGAGCCGCATCGATCCTGCGTCTTCTGCTGAAACTTGTTTACATGCTGTCTGCCTCCAGTCTCCCAGCACACACGGCTGTTTCACATGTGTGCGTATCAGTGTGTGACATTTTACCCCCCACTTTCCAAAGTTCATCCAAGCATTATAAGCTAATCCGCCATAATAGGGAAAAAATGAAAGAGGGGGAGACAGAGGGCGAGACATAATAGAAAGGATGACGGAGGGATTTTGGCGGAGACATAGTGTGGGTCTAAACAGGAAGCTTAACATTGTGTTTTGATTCGAATTAGACCGATAACCTGCACAGACAGCCCTGATGCTGCACGCCAAGCTTTGTTTTGCCATATTTACTCAAATTGCCTGGAATTCTGTTTACTGTAGAGATAGACAAATACTGTAGATGTACATAATACTGTAAATATATTACTGTAGATGAGTGAGGGCTGCATGTCAGAGCTTTGCGTATCTTAAGTGTAAGTAAGGTGATGAAAATGAAACCGAATAACTAAAAACAAAAGGAGAATCATTAGGTATCAGCTAAAAATCAAAACTACCCCTAATAGCTCCCCCATCCTGACTTCAACTGCTCGATTGGCCAAGACCAAATGCAGGGTTTGCATTTGATATTGATAGAAGGGTGAGTTATTTTATGAAACCACATCTTTCTATAAATCATGGGTGTACGGTTGTGTCATTATTTGTTTGTGTGGGAAACGGAACAGCTCACAGACCAATCTGTGCCATGGCAATGTTTATTATATCTGTAGTTCTGCTAATTTCGATTTTTATTTTTGATTATCAATGTCACCGTGCACTAGAATTCCCGAAAAAATGATAAACCACTGGCTTCAGAGAATGCAGGTACGCTCTAGGCTTGTAAACCATAAATAAGACATGTGCTTCAGAGATGGAAAGGGGCTAAAAAATTGAGTGAGAAGGGGGTAAAAAGAAATGAGAGAGGGGTGGAGAAAGGTGGCAGGTGGGGCTAATAGGAATGACAGCATGGTGGAAAGCACACATTGACTTTAGCAGCAGGGCTGCACTTTGGGCCACCTTCTCCCCCACCCCTTCATCCCTCTTACCCCTTCTTATCGCCTTCTTCTACCCCCAAGCCTCAAGTTCTCTCTCCATTTTGGTCGTCAACGTCTGGAACAGCTTTTCCTGATCTCGTTCGAGATTTGCACACGTCGTTGCATCTGCCCTATCTCTACTTAACACACACAAATCCATAAGTATCCACACTTAACCACCCACCCACACACACACACACACACACACATGCGCCCATTGTGGTCCCACTGGCCTCAGGAAACCCACACACCCTTTTAATTGGCTCTGGCCCTTACAAATCAGAGAGAGACCAATCCACTGTAACAAGAATCCCCCTTCCTCCCCTCAATATTAGATCAACACATGACAGTTTAGAACAACAGAAACACTGTATAGTCTCCATGCAGAGCAAATTACTGCATGCCTGGATTCAGTCATAATTTGGATGAATTTCAATGGGGAAATCTCAAATTTTGTCACAAGAAAAAAGAAAAAAAAAACCACAAACTGCCCAGTGCTTCAGTTGACTAAGACACTGGCTCGAATTTCAATTCTTGGAACCCCATTTTCTGTACTTTTTTAATATTTTCCCCATTGTAACTCATCTGATCCAGCTTGCTAATTATTTACCTTCTCTCCTCATGTTCAAAACTCAGCTAAAGCCCAGCCTCTTCTCCCTCTGCTCTGTTACCTGATTAGAGTTTGTAATATTGACACACTGTAATATGTCCTTGTGTTATATGCATTATCTTGTTATATGAAGGGCTCAAATGATGTGAAACAGAACGTAGTTGTTTTATTGAAACTAGAGTGATGTTGTGCAAGGGTTCCCAATCTTTTTTAAAACAAAGCAACTGTGTGTAGTCAACTTAAACTTTAGCACAACCACGCATAAGAAAATGTCCAAAAAACTTCTTTCATGATGGATGAATTCCATATTCCATACAAATTCCATACAAAGTGGTTTTACATTAAAACATAAATAGCTGTTTATGTTCATAAATATACAGTACTGTGCAAAAGTTTTAGGCAGGTGTGAAAAAATGCTGTAAACAAAGAATGCTTTCAGAAATATAAATAATGATTGTTTATTTTGATCAATTTACAAAATGCAAAGTGAGCGAACAAAAGAAAAATCTCAATCAAATCAATATTTGGTGTTACTACCTTTTGCCTTCAAACCAGCATCAGTTCTTCTAGGTACACTTGCAAAAAGTCAGGGATTTTGTAGGATTATAGTCGGTGTATGATCAACCAATTTTACCAAACAGGTGCTGATTATCATCAGTGTCACACGGAGGTTGAAACACAGTCGTGTTTGGAACAACCGACCAGCCGAGTTCCTTCAAAAACTGTGTGCAAGTGTACCTAGAAGAACTGATGCTGTTTTGAAGGCAAAGGGTGGTCACACCAAATATTGATTTGATTTAGATTTCTCTTTTACACATTCACTGCATTTTGTTGATTGATGAAAACAAATGATTAACACTTCCATTTCTGAAAGCATTCTTTGTTTACAACATTTTTTCACACCTGCCTAAAACTTTTGCACAGTACTGTATGTAACTTTTTTTTTTTTTTTATTAGAAACATAACTTACAGCCAAAAGCTGTTTGAGCCATTTTGAGCCACTTGAGCAGCGACCCACAGGTCAAAAGCCATTTATGTAAAACATGAAGATTATTAAAATTCCTAAAGATACCAGTCGCTCATTAGTCACACTTCAAAAGTGGACCAGTATGGGGGTGCACAGGCCCTGATTATGGTGTGCCACATGAAGGAAGCTGCACTGGCTTGAAAGGACCTCAGAGGAAGCACACGCAAGCCTTTATCCTCTCAGCTTGGTGGGATCATGTGATGTGGAAGAGATGGCTGTGGAGTGGCGCCGGACATGACTGAACTGGAAAGGAGATCAGGTGTAAAAATGCACTTTATCTATGAATTGGGAAATACACAAATTCGAAGAATATTTTTTCTCAATCTTTACATCCAAAAATCGGACTCGAAATGGAAAGAACCGTTGCTTTATTTATTTATTTATTTGTTGGTTTGTTTGTTTTATAATTGGTCGTAACTTGTAAGCTCCACATGCTAGCCCAGACCACTCCATTTGAGCAGCACAGATGAGGGCTGGTGGCTGATTTCGCAGTCAGTGTTGTTTGCAATTTGAAGTTTCACTGCACTCCAGCTGACAGGCCAGTGAGCCTCAGGCTGTGCTGTAACACATCAGTGACTTTTTAGCTACAGGGATTTCAGTTACCCTACAACTCTCTCTCTCTCTCTCTCTCTCTCTCTCTCTCTCTTCTCTCTCTCTCTCTCTCTCTCTCTCTCTCTCTCTCTCTCTGTCTGTCTGTCTGTCCTTCCCAACTCTCTCTGTGTCTCTCCCCATTTCTCTTTCTCTCTCTCTCTCTGTCTCATATGTACTCTCTCTCTGTTGTATGAGCCTGCCAACCTTGGCCTCATTAGTGAAAAAGGGATTCTGCCTAAATAGAGCTGGCTCACTGCCATCCAGAGGTGAGAGAGAAACGAGAAAAGAAAATGTATGCAGTGTTTGTGGTGTTCTGCAGATACATAGATGAGCAGCAGCGGCTGGTCCTAAAGCTCCCTGTTTATTGTTCATCAAGCCTTTCCTTAGCTGAAGTGCAATATTTTATTTATTTTTTTGGAAGAAAAGAGCTAGCGCCACTTTTAAAAATACTATCAAACTGGGATTCTTTTATTGAGTGTTTCACTCTGCACTACATACGTTTAAATAGGGCTAATTTTGTCCAGTTTGTAATGAAGCTGGCAGCTATTCCAGGCTCTTTAGGCACTGATGAGATTTGTGTAAAATAGCATCATTCTGATTCTGAATGGCAGTGTGATGAGGTCATATTTATTTTCCTGCTTCACGAGCACATTTCCTGTTCTGGGTGGCAGCAGTATTCGCAGTGCAACAAAACACCCTTTCAGCCCTTTGTCCTTCTGTTTATCTGCAATGCAAACGAAACCCCATCAGACAAATATTTAGAACTTAAGCTCAAAATTGTCACTAAGAAGAGGACAAGTACCACCCAAAATGTTGGTGGTTTGAGACCAGGCTTCATTATTGTATTAATTAAATAAAATATTGATATTGTACAAAAACTCCTTATAAAAAATGAAAGTACTTTTACATTTGAAACTTAAGGTACAGAATTGGGCAGTGTTTGTTTGCAATGGCGTTTTCACTCTTGCTATATGTAGCTGATCGGCCCAGATTGAATTGGAGTCTGAACTTTTTAAAGTTATTTTAAAGCCAGAGCTACACCCAAATCATTTTTGTAAAAACATCCGCTAAAAATTCTCTGAAGTCGCTCAAACTACATCCAGCTCTTGATGTAAGTCTAAAGATTTCACTGTGCTTAAAGTCCCAGAATGACTTTACAAAAATGACCAAAAGTTCAGTTCGAACACTGCAGCTTAGATTACAAGGCATCTCACAATCGCAATGTGATGCAATAAAGTCATAATTCTAGCAATGCTGTCCATAATGTGCAGCCCTGAGGGGGGTGTCGGAGGAAGTAAAGAGCGAAGTGGTTGCAAAGAGATGTCAGATAAAAAGAGAGAGGGATAGTGAGAGGGAAAGAGAAAGAGTGCAGTACTCAGTGCCCTAACCCTTTTAGTGAGATTAGTTTGTGTCTTAATGCCTCACATGGCCTTGCTATTCATCTTCTGACTCAGCCTCTCAGCTGCTCTTTCTCTTTTTCTCTCAAACTCTCTCTCCTTCTCTTTCTCTCTCTCTCTCTCCCTCTCTCTCTCTCTCTCTCTCTCTCTCCCTCTCTCTCTCTCTCTCTCATATAAATGAGTTTCACTGAATCACCCGACTGCCTGCATACTGTCAAGCCTTTTCCTGCATTCTGCAGAAGTGCGCACTGTAATGGCACCATTCCTCTGACAGTGTCACCTTCTCCTGCAGCACCCTCCCTGTCACTGCCTCAGTGTCTCTGTACCCTTATCCTCATTGCCTTCATTTATCCCCCACTTCATGCTAGCGCTCATATTAAATTCAGCTCATTGCTGCATTTTTGCCTCCCCTTACTCACTTCTTCCTGCACACTTTTGGGTTTTCTCATCTTTCCCCATCAGTTTCACTGGCCCCTCTCATTACCCCTCGGAACAGATCTCCCAGCTTTGGCACCACCTCATTCTCCAAATTTTATTTTCATGCTCACTCTCTCCTAGATGGACCCAGGGAGCATGTATGTTCGTGGGGGGTGTCAAGGGGATGCCACGCTGAGTAATTGGAGTGCCTGAGGGTGCTGGAGTAGAGCAGTAGAGGGACAGGCTGTCCCCACACATAAAATATTAACTTGCTTTTTTATCTCGGGCCCCCTTTGCTTATGCTCCCTAATTAGGTTCCTGTCTCATCATTTGCTCAGCCATCAGGTACATGACTTTTTCCCAGCCATGTAGAAAGTCCAAAATAACATTTATGCAATTTCTCCACTTATCCCAAATATAACTGATGAACCAAGACATGTTTAGGTCTGAGGTTCGCCTGGATATTCTGCGTATTAGAGCCACACAACCAAGTGTATCTTACAAGCAATGGTAGCTTAAATGGAGGAAAATATGATGCAAATAGAAACCAAAAACATTCTCCAGGCAACTAAATCAAAAGAATAAGTTTTCAACTTAAGTGGTTTAACTTAATGAAATCAATGCACCAGTAACATTGTATTTGCCTGCCCAGGTAAAACCAGCTGTCTAGTCTAGTCAGGCAGCCTATGTACATCCATGAGCAGTGTGCAGTTTGTAAACATGGCTAAAATTCAGGTTTCAAGCTGCCGTTACACAGAAAAAAACACGGTTTACGCAATTCAAAGGTGTCCAAATGGTCATGAATAACATGAATAACATGAATAAAATGTGTTCCAGCCATACAAATCATGCCAATGGAAGCAAACCGAAGCTGACAGCAGCCGTGCCGAAGTAACATTTTTTATTTTTGCTTAACCACTTGACACATTTCAAGCATGAGTCATTATTTTCAGTGGACATTATAGGTTTTAATATTCCAGACCATATTTATTTCCATAGAAGGACATTGACAGCAAAACAGGGAGCTATAGAGCAAGCCCAGTCCAAACCATTTTCTAGAGGCTACGGTTGGACTGAGATGTAGGATCCACAACATCAGTACCTGAAATGATCAGTGCTTCCATGGCTGAATGCAGTCAAATCCTCATTGTAGTTTTTCAACATGTACGTTGTTATTGCAAAATGGGAACAGTATCCTAATATCAGAGGAATCGCTGGCATCTGCAGACGTTTGGTTTGGATGATTATAGATGTGGACAGTGTGTCAGAAACCATATAAGAAAGTCTACATGAGATTACTTAACAATGTTGAGAGCAAGTGTGATGATTAAGTCATTGTCTCAATGCAAACAGGTATAACTTCCATTACTTGTTAACTAAATTACCTTTGAAGCTCTAGTGCAAAAAAAAATTAAGGAGAAAACTTTTTTGCTAAACTACTGAACTTTTCTTTTAATGCTGCAGTTTCCCTAAACTGGCTATGCAGCACTTTTGAGGCAGGGGTTTTTCTTTCTTTTTTCTTTTTTGCTGCATAATGATAATCAAACCCTGCAGTATCACACCCAGACTTTGGACAGAATTTTTATTTTGGCCAAACTGATGCATTTGATGATGGGCAATAGGGCCCTGTTCACTCCTTTGACCTCCCAGCAGTGTACCAAATAAATAAGAATAAAACATCAACCCCACCAACTACAAATGAGAGATTACATCTGAATTATTAATTGAAGTTTTGACGCAGTACCCTCATAGACAAAATGGACCAGCAAACTAACTGGGCTATAAATTATAGATCCAGAGGAGCATACGCAATTACCTTTAATCTGTCTGGTGCACTGAGCTGGCATGGGCCGATCTATGCATGCATAATCAACACAGTTTCTTAGCTGATATACATGTTTTTCCCCCTCTTCATTTATCAGTCTTATAAATAAAGCACTAAGAAAATGGTGCAATAGCAAACTCCACAAGGTTTGCGTTGCTAATGCAAACCCAAAAACTCGCGTTGGTTTCTCCGGTTTTTTGCCTGGATTTACCTTCCATCACATACTCGTTCATCTTCTTTGTCATCTTGTTCCTTCCTTTCTATCTGCTCTCCCCCTATCATTCCACTTGCTCACTCAGCTAGCCCAGTGTTCAGCTAGAAGTGTTAGAATGGGTTTGACTTTTGACCCCGTTGTCAGGGAGACCACGGCGTCTGGCTGGAATGTCCGTGAAACAAAAGCCCGAGGGTGAGCCGGCCCTGTAGGCCACTTCAGCCTGTTTATCCTGAGAGAGAGAGAGAGAGAGAGAAAGAAGGAGGCAGGCAAGCTATTTAACAGAAACACTAAAGCGCCAAGGGTTTCCCCTTGGAAGTATCAGTGAAAAAGTGAGGGAGGATGTGGAGAGGAGTGACGTTTGTTTATCTTGCTTTAAAAGAGGCATAATTTACATCTGTGGCATTTAGCAGACACTCTCATCCAGAGTGACTTACATGTCCTAATTACAGGGACAGTCCCCCTGGAGCAACTCAGGGTTGAGGGTCTTGCTCAGGGACCCAGTGGTGATAGTGCCAGAGGTGGGATTCAAACCTGGGACCTCTTGATGTATAGGTCCATAGGCAAGTACCCTACCACTAGACCACCACCACCACCCTTAATGATGATCCCGGCTGATCAGATAGGAGGCTGCCTCATGTCTGAATAAAGCTAATCATTCTGATTTACAATACAAGCTCAATATTTATGGCACATCAGAGACCATTTATTACAGAGGCAGCGTCTTAAAGGAAACTCGTAGCAGTGTTGTAGTGCGAGCAGAAGGAAAGCTTGGTGGTGCAAAGCTGAGAGATGCATTTGAAACACACACAGTGTGCTAAATCTCATTGAGTGAAAGTGAAAGCAAAAGCGCTGCTGTATCCTTGAGCTGTTTGCCCTGTAAGAGAAATCTTTCCATTTTTTTCGATGATGATAATTATATATTTCCTACTTCATCATTTTAACTGAAGTATTTGGGTTCTATTCTGCAGTGGAAGGTGCCCTCATTAACTCATTACCTTTTTTTTTTCTCTGGAAACAAGAAACAACCAGAAACAAACGTGACGTGACAAAAAAAAAAATGAATACAAATATTTTCATGAAGTCTTCCATATTATGCATTAGTTAATCAGGGCCTGTTATACTCTGTATGAGATTAAGTTTATCAGTGTTCCTAAAGTACTGTCAAGAGCAACACGAATGCTCAGGAAACCATATTGCAACATATTGTGATTTAATTTATCATGATTACAATAAATATCCGATTACCCATCCCGAGTCCAAAGGTTCCTTGGAGAGAGCGCTGCAACTTTAAGGTAATTTAAAGACCTATCACACATACATGATTTATTTCTTCTTCTCTCCTCTGTTCATCAACCACCAGCATTGAACATTCACTCTTCTGAATTAACTGTTTGCAGAACGATGTGGTGGGCTTGTGCTGTGGTTTTCTGTTAACCCTTACACAAGCTTCAGGAAGTTACTTGCAGCTTTATCCTGTTTTGGCAGTTGGTGGCATATATGGGTAAACTTCTAAAGGTTTCCAGATAAATGTAAATAAATCAGACCAACATATTTTTGCAGCACTTACCCATGCTGCCTCCTTTTGTTGGGAAGGCTGCCGTTTCCAGCTGTATACCCGACCAATTTTGAAACATTTTTTAATGCAAGCTAATGGATTGCAAGAAAACCAGAGCTAGACCAAGTTCCTGCTTCCATATTGTAATTCCACTGGATTGTGTAGAGATGGCAAAGCCCCACCTTTTCTTTTCAGACCCTCATTCACAAACCTTTTTTTCCACTCTCTACCAATGAATCATTTTTCTCAACAAAATGACTGTTTTTAGGTGAAGTGCTTCATTAAGTAATCATGCTGGAGCTACTACTATTCCACAAGGAGAAATATACAGCTAATAACATCACTTAGTGTGAGGATTTGGCTCCAGACCAGGCTGGATCTGTTACAGAATAAACCTTTCAGTGACTGGATGCATTTGTGGCCTTCTGATGTTGTGATGTAATTAACAAATCATAAATTGCACGTCTTCGTACGCGTGTGAATCGGAATATGTGTTTGCACTAAACCATTCCACTGCCAGGGGTTTAATCCTGTGTCTGAAAGGAAGCCAGGGTCAGTCGGTGTCTCTAAAGGTTAATGTTGTGAGAATAAATAGAGTGATGACTCAAAGAAAGTCTCAGAAAACAGACACTTTTTTTTTCCATTCTTCTTCTCCTTTTTGACCCAACGTGACATCTTTTCCCTTTAACAAGAATTTTCACTTCATTTTCCATATTTCTCTATCGCTTCCTCCATTTCCGTTTCTCAGTCTGCATGTCTCTGTCAACATTTCCACCCTGCCTTCACTGCCATGTGATTGTGCGTGTGTGTGTGTGTGTGTGTGTGTGTGTGTGTGTGTGTGTTTGAGAGGCAGCAGCTGTTGGTCATGCTCTTGCACCTGTTCTTGTTTCATCACGGTGGTGCTGACTGATAGCAGGCCCTACATGGACCCACTCTGACCCTCTGCACCCACCAAACAGACCAAACACTACTTTTTGCCAGTGTTTCAACACTGTTTGCTTGTTTCAGTGCAAAAAGGGAGATCGTCACAATATTGTCTCTACAAGTTTGCCAAAAGGCGTAAATTTTGACATTTTGAGCATCACTAAAAAAGTTACACTGGCAAACAGTGCACTTGTTAACAGCTTACATTATTTATTATCCATAGCCAGCTTTAGTTTACTGTAACACCTCATACTGTTAATATCAACACTAGAATGTACATTTTCAATCAAACACTGTCAGTGAGGGTGTGTGGAAAGATGTTTTCAGCAGGCTCTGGCACTTTGACACTTTGTGCTGTGAAGTGTGCCTGTTGAAAGTAATTATGCAAATCCACTCTATCAGGAGGCCTCTGTTTAGAAACTGTGCAACGCTCACACTGGGACTGTCACAGGGGGCTCCGAGTGTGGCAGATGTTACAGTTCTGGAGGTTCCTTTAATGCACCGCTCTTAGTTTTGTTAGTCTAGTAAGTCCATTTGCCACAATGAGCATCTCTGACCGAAGATACCTACAATGATCAAACAGACAAATACCATTAAAATAATCCCAAATCGTCATAAAACCACATTGTTAGCCACATTAGGATGCTTAATTGGATTCATTAATGAATTAACATTAAAGTGTGCATCCTTCTTGGCTCTTAACACATTTTTTATTACATCCATGTAAGTGTTGCTGCCCTAATGGTATTGATCTCTGGATAGAAGAAATTTGTTGATCCTTTGGGTTTGATCTTCAGTTTCTCTTTAGATCAGAGCTTCCAAGCACACACTCACAGTCACAAGTTGCAGTCTCTGATTGGTCGACAGGCTCAACCCATAGAATTATCGGATGGCTGGTGGTAGATAGCAGCGGAGCCTAATAACAGCAAAAACAGAAAAATTCTAAAATAAAAAGGAAGATTTACATTGATTTATAATTCTGAATTTTTATGGCAAAGCCTCTAAAAAGACATGGTTCATGGTTAGACTGCAAAGCTTCTCTTCCTGAAATAGTAGATTTGTAATTATCAATTTTAAACATGCACATAAATAGAAGTGTTTTTCTCTGCTTGCCCTACTTTATTGAGAGCATGGCAGTACATCAGTGTGTGTGTGTGTGTGTGTTTGTGTGTGTGTGTGTGCGTGCGCATGTGTGTGTGTCTGTGTGTGTGTCTGTGTGTGTGTGTGTGTCCATATCTCTGTCCAGACTTCCCCATGCAGAATGTATTTATTTTGCCAACATCTAAACAGAGACACAGAGGCTGGCTAATCCTGTTTAGTGGCACATGCTGACTCTGCCCGCAAGTCTTTTCTCTACTTTTGTGAAAAGGTCACACAGAGCACCTTTGGTGTTTAGCAGTGGTGCTGCTAAACAGTGTAGAGGATCCAGGATCAGGGCTGACTCTACTCTTTTATATGATTTACTGTCAGCCAGCTTTAATTTAGTAAACTAGCCAAAAATTAAATGTTCATAACATAGAATCAATGTAAATCCATGCACATGGCATTATCAGTTCAGTGCAAAGGATAGGAAGCATAGGAACTGTGCTTCCTGAATGTCTAGCCCATATTTTTCTTCTTGCTCGTAATGCTGGTGCACTGTGCTGTGGAGGCGGATATAAGACTAGTGGATTTTTTGTGATATAGTTATGATTTATTTTTCAACATTTAAGGCACCACTTCAGCGCAAGAAATCATTAGCGGGCCAAGGTCAGCAGAAGCTGGTGGAGAGAAATGGTGGAATGGATATTGGAGAGGGAAAAAATCTGATCAAGTAACTGATCTGGCCTGAAATACCCAACATGCCATGTGATGCTGTGTTCATTCTTCTGTTGGGCATTCAAGTGTTGGGGCTGCTGGAGTTTGATACCCTGCTGTTTGTTGTTCAGCATGATTTAATTGAAGGGTTTTCATTAATCGCA
Source organism: Hepsetus odoe (assembly GCA_017165825.1). Taxonomy (NCBI): domain Eukaryota; kingdom Metazoa; phylum Chordata; class Actinopteri; order Characiformes; family Hepsetidae; genus Hepsetus; species Hepsetus odoe. Next base: position 16,249,832 of record CM029377.1, on the reverse strand, counting down.
GCTCGATTCAAACTTTCGATCAGGCCGATTCTCAAACTTTTAACATCGGTATCACAAAAAGTGCTCTTTTAATTTGTGAAACTTTGCAGAATGATCACATTTAGATTTAGGGTTGTGTCACAATGTGTAATGTGTGTGTGTGTGTGTGTGAACCTATACCCAGCATAATGATACTAATTATATTATCCATGACATCAGCCATGCTATTGTGCACGCGTGTGTGTGGGCGTGCATGTGTGTGTGCACTGTTCATGTGAAAAGGAAGAAAAAGTTCAGGGCAATGAAAATAAGAGGTAGCGCCATTTTAAAATGAGTGAAAAGGGAGGAAAAAAGAAAAGTGATATGTGCTCCGAGTTTAATATGGGCTGATTTTGTTTCAAGGATGGCGAATGAAGGGGGATGAAAAGAATGAGGGGAAAATGGAGGATAAAAAGAAAGAAAGAGACATTGAGAGTTGAAGAGGAGAGGCAGCTGGTTCCTCTCTTAATGAGGCCCTGCTCTCCTGCTGGGCGCGAGTGTGTGATTGAGTGAGTGTGCACATGTGAGCACACATTAGTGAGGACAGAGTTGTGGATGCAGAATAAGCACACGGCAACGTGCACCTGGGGCCAAACCTCAGTCTGGTTGTAAGAAAAGAGCGTTCCCTCTGCCAGCTCACCAGAAAGAGGGGTTCCTTTACTATTACACACTTGCTTAACATGCCCATTTAAAACTGAGTGGCAACTGCAATGGCACACAATTTATTTCTTCTAAAAAGAGTTTCTTATCTCGCCTGATTCTGACTTTCCATCCCTAATTAATACAGAGCGTCGAATAAAAAAGTGGTGCTTTATTATTACTAAATGTAATTTCGAATGTTTCGGTAGCGTGTGGTTGCTAAGGCTCGCTTCCCAGCTTGTAAATACAATTTGTATAGAAGCCATATGATTAGTATGTTATGCCTTCCATGTGTAATGTAGAACATGGCATGGGGTTCAGAGTGTTATTTATAAGTATTTAAATCCAAATTAAATTTAAATGAATTTGAATGAACAATATATTTATTTCACTTTTTTAGAAAGCAACAGGTTTTGGAGTCTCTTTAAAGGACACCTGAATCTTTTCTTTATAGAAGGTACTGTTTGAGAAAGTCTTATTATCTTCTGTGTTAGCGCCCTTAAACTTTGATGCGTCCTCTGCACTCTCGAGCAACTTTTTCTGTTTCAAATCAGTTTGGGACTATAATAATAATTACTGACTGCACTGTCACAGCATTATTGCATTACAGCTCACTTTCCGCTCTGCTCTCTAGAATTACAGAACTGCCGCATGCTGCTTTAGAATTCTAAATGTCTGTGTGTGTCCATCCATCCATGGGGCCTTGCTGTCTCAGTGTGAGTGTCTGTGAATGTTTCTGTCTTTCGCAGTCAGGACATCCCGCACCCATCTGTCCCTCCCCATCTTCCTCTATTTCATTCTTCCTTTCTTTCTCCAAATCCGATTATCCTCCTCTCCGTCAGTTAACTGACCCCTTCAACCTGCATGCGAGCACACACACAAATACCTCTCAGGATCTGTTGGGGGTAACATGGGGGGGGGGGGGGCAATAATTAGCCCATAATTGCCCCTCTCTGTCTGTCCAGCTGCTCCCCGGGGTTGAAGCAGGCTGGCGGGAGCCCCACTGATCACACAAGGATGGTTTTTGGAGAAAAGCGGTAATGGCACTTTAAAAAGCCGGAGACGTACACTAACATAAAACATTAGTGTGTGTTGGAGGTGTCCATATATGGTCTTTGAAAAAGATTTTTTAAATCTCAATTAGTAGCCCATCACATTTAAATCGTATTCGCTTTCTTTTAAGAAAACCTCTGCATTCATTTTTACATTAGTCATTGTTACTCATTGGTTATTCTGGAAGTAACTGCTAATTCTTAAGTTAACATTGTTTCTTTATCCAGAAATGTTTTGATTTTTCTTATCGTCTTTGGTTTATGTTTCCTGACCTGGCCTAATGTCCATTTCACCTTAAAACAAAGACGTAAGCACATCAATATTTCACGAAGTAGGACGGGGGCAGTCAGTCAAAGTGAAACTGAACCTTTGATTCTGGCTGCGCTGCCTTTTTAATGAAATATTAAATCATGAAAATATCTTAACACACACCATGCATACATCGGCCTGCACACCTCCTGAAGCAGTGCCACAGCCTCTAGAGTCTAGAACGAGACTTTTTGAGATCTTAAGAACAGGGTAGCCCCCCATCTCCATCCCCTTCTGATGATGGGTAGAGTTTTGGGGTGTTTGCTTTCTGCTGATTAATCTGAATTTATCTTTGCTTAGCTTTAGTCATGCCAGTTCCCTCCACTTGCTTGATCTCCCAATCAAACAATGTTACCCAGATATGGCAACATTAAAAAGCTACCATGTGCTTCCTTCACGTGACCCAAGAGAAACTGCCAGTTCTGTCATACATACATTGAAGAGAGTGCAATTCCCAGAAAGAGCGATTCCTGGTTAATGGCTGTGGCTTCCCACTTAGACTGTAGCATCAAATTGTTTTGCTTGCTTGTGAATGCAGACGGTGAATTTAAGTAGCGTTTAAGTAACATTACCGCAAGGATGTATTAAACCTGTGAGTGCTTTAAAAAAGGCTGAAGCGTGCAGTGCTGCAGAACAATATATGACATAGCTCAACACAGGAACTCATACTAATGTGTGTGTATGTGTGTGTGTGTGTGTGTGTGTGTGTGTCTGTCTGTCTGTCTGTCTGTCTGTGTGACATTCAACAAGGGTTGCACAGCTGGACCTCCACACCTCAATGTGGGGTCAGAGATCAAACAAGTGTTGACATTCTCAGGGGACATCTCTCTTTCCCTCTCGCGTACTCTGTTTTGTTTTCTGTTTCTTCCGGCAGTAGCTACCACTTATCACAATACCTCTTCGTATATTACCCTACACAAGAAGCAAAAAAAATGTGATTAATGTTATTTCAAATGAAATATTAAAGAATATTTAACCACTTACAGGGGAAAACAGAATGTGGAATAAATAAATAGTAAATAAAAATAAAATACTCATCTTTGTTTCTTACATCGGTGGTGGAGACCTATGTACATGACTCTTTCTCATACAGGCAGCAAAAATGTACAGCTTTTTAACAAATCAGTTCTTGATTTTTTCGAAGGCCTTGAAAATATTTAGGTCGAAATTGTGACGTGTCTGTTGGGCGTTTTATTTTCTGGGTGAAAAAATACATGTTTGCCAGCTAATTTAAGTCAAAACTTCTAGAACTATCATAAAGCTATGTTTTAGACGTAAAGGCGGTGTATTTATAAGCTCTATATGTAAAGAATCTCTTTGATTGGGTTTTTAGAGGTATTAAAAACACCTGCTTCTGTTTATCCCTTTGAATCATTCTTACCTGGTAAGATTCTGTGGAACGTTGTGTGAAAATGATGTTCTTTAATAATGTCTGTTTTTGCCAAAAAAGACATCAAAAAAGGAGTGTAGGTTTAAATGTTATGAAGATTATGAATTATGTAGCTAGCTGTGCAATTAATTTCATAGTCACATTTAAATCGAATCCTTTCATATTTACTTAAATAGTAAAACCAAATGGCAGTAACTCCCACTGCTGGCTGAACTGACTGCATTAGGCTGATTAGTCCTGTATTATATATGCTCTCAGATCCCAGCAAAATGCTTTAGTGTGTGTGTGTGTGTGTGTGGAGAAGACTGCAGTGTACTGGTTTTCTTTTGGGCTTCAGTGGCGCAGTGTGTTCAGCGCACTGATGCTGAGCTGAACTGAAATGCTTTTAGCGCCTATCGAACACCCTGAACATACATATATACACACCTCAGTTTGTCTAAATGCTCCATGGGAAATGATGGTGCAAGACTTTTGTAAGGCATTGCTTTATTTTGGTCTCTCTACGGGACGTGTGCGTTCTATGAAAGATGTAGCAGTGTGTGTATGTGAGAGCAAGAAGCGAATTCTTCAGGCTAATGCGGGCATTTAGAAAGACTAAAGGAAAATGTACATTTTCTGCAGACTAAATGGCATTCAGTTCAGAGGGATTCATGGCAATGAGCAATTCAGTGTTGCCAACTTTCAGGACCACATCAGTGAACTTTAACGTGCAAGTTCCATGCCCACAGCCTGTAGCATTTGATTCAGCAGCACTGAATATCTGCTACCAGTGCAGAGATAGAAGGGGTGTTGCACATTCATTCATTTTTTTTTCTTTTTATGGTGAGCTAGCAAGCTTAATCTCTACCATGGTAGCTCTAAAGACCACTCAGCATTCTCCTCACAAGTGTATTAAAATATATCCAGATGCCAAATGAAGTTGCCTTTGCAACATTGGAAAAAGAATTGATAAAACTAAACTGAGACAATGATTGAGTAAAAAGGCTTGATGGAGATATCTCAGTTTGTAATAAGCCTGGGATTTCAATGAAATATCTCAAGAAAAAATGTAATAGAAACTGTAATAGTTCTACGTGGTTTGCAGTATAGTCTTCAGTAGTAACTGAAAATACAGCTGGATGTTGGATGTAATAAGCCTAAGACTACTTAGTACTTAAATAACAGACTGCAGATTTAACTCACAAACAGGTTTAAACTGGTTAAATTCCTCAAACACTGTGCAGTTCCACCATGGCCTCCCTATCAAATCCTATCGTAGCTCAAGACTATCAACAAAGAAAGAACTGTATTCTCTTTCTTGTCCTTTCTCTTTCTCTCTCGTTCTCTCCGTGCACCTGGCTCTGTGCACAGCTGCTGAGTGTTTGCATGTAGCGTACACACAATGGCTTTAGTGTCTGTATCATCTCTCACCGTCGCTGCCTCTGGAGCTGCCAAAGTGAACAGAGTGGGCGTCTGGTCAGCTTGCTTACAGTAAATGAGAGCCCAGACCAGCACTTCTGCCCATAAAGCATTAAAGCTAAAAGATTAAAATGGCCAATGAGCGATCAGGAAGAGGTCCTGCACAAATGTCAAAGACAAACGCTTCTTTTTTTTGTGCTATTTCTTTGTCTTTTCCCACTCTTGGGATGTTTTACATAAATGGTTCGGGTGACTATTGACTTAGTCTTGTAGCTTCAGTGCAGAAGCAACTCCAGACGTGTCTTTGGTGACAGGAGAACCTGTATAAATGGGATTTTTTGCCTTTAGTGTTTCTGCCATTTGATTTTTTAATACAGACTATAATAACTGATAATAATTTATGCTCAGCACAGTTTTAACCGGACATCTCTCTTTCTCTGTCACTCTCTCTTCTTCTTTTTCTGACTTCAGTGTGTCTGGCTGAAATCACAGTGAATGTGAGTCCTGAGGTGGATGTGATAAAAGGACAAACTGCCCGACTGCCCTGCGATTTTACAACGACCGATAGCTCTCCCTCAATCAAGGTCCAGTGGATCATGGTGAGTACATCCACTGTGTACTGTGCACTAATTGCCTGAGCAACATTTTAATACATATATTAAAGTTCAATCTCTCCTGCACTGGCTGTAGTGCCATAACTGAAACTGCATGTGCATGCATACATTTATATATTCAGTCTTTCTGAAGTTTTGAAGTTTTGTTTGTTTCCTGGTCTTCCTGATGCCCTAGGACTATTTATTGGACTCTTTCAACAATTTCCTTCTTTTGTGACTGAACCCCCTTTCATCTTTAAGGATCCTTACACCTCCCTCTCCTTTCTGGCATCTCTGCTCTGTGCTTCTAGTCTCATTTCAGCAAAGTTATTATTTTTGTGACCTGAAATGGATAGTACTCTTAAACTCACAAAATGGGTATGCAGCCGACTACAAATTGACTCATGATTATGGAGTTCTATTTACTGCAAGTAAAAAAAAACAATTAGCATCAAATTATGCTGTGTTTTTGGTGTTTCCAGCCATAACTAACAGCTTCATAATCTCAAATATGAGGTTACTCCTTAAAGCAGGATGAAAAGTGATATCATTAGCCATATGCATTAAAGCCTGAGTGCCTCTTTCTCTCCCTCTGTGCTGCACAGAGACACGGGGCTGAAGACAGAACACGTGTCGCTTACAGTTCCTTCAGTGGCAGTGGTGTGGATAAAGGTACACAGTTTGAAGGCCGCATGTCCATGGAAAATGACAAGACCCTGGTTATCTCTCACACCAAAGTGGAGGATGAGAAAATCTTCATCTGCCAGGTCAGCGCTGGGCCTGATGGCATTCGGGAGGCAGAGACCAAGCTGAAGATTTTCAGTAAGTCTTACTGAAGTCTCATTGATCAAAAAAAGATCTTTGCAAATAATGCTACCACAAGCACTTAAAAAAGCTCTTAAAATAATCTTATCTACATTCTAAATAGGCAAATAATTTTTTTTAATCAGTGTTGGAACGTGAATCACTTGAAAATACCAAATGCTAAAATTTTCACGGCCGATTATTGATCAAAAGAAATGATCTATAAAGAAAAAATAAAATGTTAGGGTTCATTCATTTTTAATGAAAAGTTGAAAAGCGTGTTCTGGCAAAGGTCTTGTGCAAGAGTGTGTCTGTATATGTGTATTTGTGTGCATTTATTTGTATTTTATTTAGGTAATGTATTTGCATACGTAATGTGTTTTCTTTAAATACTTCAATCCAAAAAAAAAAAAGAGTAAAATCTTATGTGAGTCATATGAACCAACTATTTTGAAATCCCATTCATTATCCTTGAATAATCTTTGTAATAAGCTGGTCAGGAGTCAGCTATGAGTGTGAAGATTGCATCTGACTCAGTTGATTCGTTGCGCAATTCCACCTGCCACATCTGATGGATGTCAATTTGCTAGCTTTAGCACATTTGCTAAGGGGTCTGCATCTGTGTCAACATGTCTTTGTACAGTCTTAGTTCATAGATAGGAATTAAAAGCACACTGAAGCACCACTTTAAATAAATAAAACAGTATTTTGGAAGTTGCTGGATAGGAGTGTTAAAGCTGAGATTTTCTGTTTTATATTTGAGAGGGAAGTGTATTATCCCACATGCCAAATATGTTTTTTGTGGTGCCACATAGGACTAGACCACTGAATGACTTTTAATAGGAAGGCATTTGGTATCCATGAGGGTTGTATCCTCAAGAAAAACACTTGACCCGGAGTCACTTCTGGGAGCAAAATGCTGCCTCCAGCTCTACCATGCATTAGCTAACCAATCTAAATGAAAATGGACTTAACTGGAAAATTCCAGTGTGTCAATAAACCCTGAACAAACTAAGAGTTTCCAGCATTATGGAAATTTTATTACAATGATTATCATGCACTAGTCTTTGCTGTGGACTTCATAGGATGCTAGATCGGTGTATACTGTTTGAAGTATATTGTATATTTTCATTTAACACTACAGATAAAAATGAATGTACTGTGATTGTACACTGCGAGGGCAAATGCAAGCACAAATAGACATAATTGCATGGATTTATTCTGCCTATATGACAGTGCTGGGTGCTCTGGGTGCTAGGACTACAGCAGAACAGGCTATAATTGAAGATCCTGACCAGATGGACCATTGAGAGTCATAATTGGATAATGATTGTGGATGAGAGCAGAGACTGCCCTCCCAAGAGACAGTGCTAATGGCTAACACTGCAAACACAGGGAAAATGTGCTTGGAAAGAGAAGGGAGGAAACAGTTACATGTATTGTGCCCTGTACATTCAGGTCCCTGTGGTTATATATGTGTGTATAGTATATATGGTGGTTTTCTGTAAACTTTACTCCATACTGTTCAGTTCAGTTCAGTTAATATCATTTTTGGGAGGGAATTGTCTTCACATACAAGAGAAATAAATGATAGGTTTAATTGAACCCTCTTTTCCTTCAACCATGCATTTGCCTTAGTTAGAGTGCCTTAAATTCAAGGCATTTGTGGTAGAAAACACTAGTGAAGTTGCTGAATTAACAGTATATCTTGTTTTTCTCTTTTTTCTTATGTCTTTTTCCCAGATGCTCCAGAGAAGCCAGTGGTGACTGCCAATTCCCAAGTCATTTCTGTAGGAGATTTCTCTTCTGAGGTATGTTTGTCACACAATAGGGGTAGCTCTGGCCTAATGGTTAGGGAATAGGCCCAAGGATCGGAAGGTCATGGGTTTGAATCCCAGACCAGCAGTTTGCCCGGAGGTACCCTTGAGCAAGTTACCATCCCCATCACTGCTCCCCAGGAGCTGGATATGGCTGCCCCTTGATGCACTGTGTGCATGAGTTAAATTCAGAGGATGGATAGTGTTTCGTTGTGTGTTGTGCTGTGTGTTTACAAAAGCAAATAGTCACTTTCATAGATTAGTGAAACAATATTTTTATTTACTTTTTGAGCCAGTGCTTTCTGGAAAGCATTTTACCTAACCTCTCTGATTTGTGTCTTGGTCAGATTGCCACATGCATCAGCAGGAATGCTCACCCTGAGCCACGCCTCATTTGGTTTAAAGACTCCATTCCTGTACCAGAAGGTCTTGCCTCTGAAGAAAGTGAGTAGTGCACCTAAAGCACGCTCCAGCTGGGTCTGGGTGATGAGACATTAACAGTAATTACGGAAAATCAAACCTTTTTTTCTTTATCGGTAACAAAGGTGGGGCATTTTTCACACAAAATGTATGCTATTTGGTTTCTCTACATTTCATTGCAGTTTTTTGTTTCATTATTCAGTGGCAAGCTTGTCATTCACTCACAACAACACATTCCTGTGTATGGTCAAATCTGTTGGTACAGTGAGAACACATACAGTTTTGTGAGAATACTTGACTTGTATTTAAATAATCAAAATGATCAATATCATCAGTGACAGTAAAACAGGAACTGGGCTCACAGAGAGGCAAGTGCTAAAATGCTATTGAAAGAACGTATTTGTCTACGCAGCAAATTCAGAAAAAAAAATTATGCCAACATGTATTTCAGGATAAGGTGAGCAAAGACAGCTCTTTGCACGCTTAGCAAACTGTTTTTGCAAACTTATGTTGAAGGAGCTCCATCTTTCCACATTATTCTCCTTGCATCAGGCATTCCTCTTTCTTTAGACATTTAATGTTAGATTTATAGCACATATGCTGCCCCTGTCAGGTAGAAAATGCAAGCAGGTCCCTACCGTAATTCAGAAAAGCAATACAATCATGTTTTTTGAATTTTGATATTGACTTAACAAAGTATCAATGTAATTACTGGTCATTATTAATACCTACTTCATTAGAGTATGAGTAGAGTGCCCTTCAGTAACATATCTGGCATGCTTCTCTCTCTTTTATGTCTCTGTCAGGTTCATATGTGGTGCCCAAAGTGGTGAAGGAATCAACGGGTCTCTCAACAGTCTCCAGCACACTCTACTTACAGCCAAAGAAGGAGGATGCCAAGTCAGTCTTTCACTGCACTGTGGAGTACTTTATGCCAGATCAAAAGATTGAAGAGAAAAGCTCTGACAATTTCAACATCACGCTGCACTGTGAGTTTTAAACATTCATTAATCCATCATGACCTTCATTTGCTCACAGTAAATCTAAACTCTCGTGTTATTTGCAATAACACTTGACCCCTTGGAGGCTGTGATTTCATCGTATGATTGTCACTCACAAAAGATTGAGGCTTATAATCTCCTCTTTTGCCGTGTACCAGATCCAGCAGAGAATGTGATGTTCACACTGTTAAACAAGGAACCTATAAAAGAAGGAGACGACATGCATATGAAGTGCGAGACAGACGGAAACCCTCAACCACAGTTTGAATTTTACCAAAATGTAAGGACATCATCTCCACCAAAAACTGAGCTCTCTGAGTGTTTCCTCGTGTTTCTTCTTGAATTGTTCCTCACTCTTTGTTTCCCTCTCATTCACTTGCTCAGGAGACAAAAATACCAACTGAAACAGGTTTACTCGTCCTGAAGAATGTCACTCGCTCCAGTTCTGCCATCTACAAGTGTGAAGCTTTTGATTTTGATTCTGTGATTGATGACCTGGTCAAAACCCTCTCCATCAAGGTGCACTGTGAGTTGCTGCTTTGCACATAGTCCAGAGAACCTAAGAGAAAGTATGATGCTAAATTGCAATTAGGCAATAAATAGTTCAGAAAAAAAAACTTCCCTTTTCCTGAATGTAGTTGATTGGTCAAGACATGTTTGGGATAAGAAGAATTTCCACTGGAATTAAAATAATATGAAGCAAAGGAGGCTTATACCTCAGGAATAAGTATTGTGCTAATGTGAACAGCATGCCAACCAGTGTGAATCTACAAAAATAGTAGTCCAGAATTTCTTTGGATGCTCTTACATAGAGTCAACTTACATAAAGTAAACTTCACCTAAGTCCTAATAAGTGTCATGACTGCTGTTTCTGCTTCTAAGAGTATTAAGTGACTCATATATGTATGGTAAAACCAAAAAAAGTCTGCAGTTTTAATAGTGTATTTTGTTCTTTTCAGCTTGTTTATGCAGCTCCAAAAAGCAAATAATGTCATATATATGAAAGTATCAATTTAAAGCCTTTTCTCTAGGTCCTTCAAAGTTAATACATTAATGATCAGTTATTAAGACCACTAAAGCAGTAAGCTGTAGCTATGCTAAAGGTATGTTGCTTCTGAATGTGGCGTATGTTGATTTTTTAGACAATTTTTAAAGTGACACATTAAACTCCTTGAGCAGGCTACACTGGAAAGTGTAGTGCATGCATCAAACTTTTGGAAAAAGGACTGAGCAACACACTTAAAAAGCAACTGCAAAATGAACTCCAGTTTCCCTTGAGAGCCTTCACTGTAACAAGAATCCGCAAGCTGTATGAACGAGAGTGGGTAATTACGATCATAGATATTTGAACCGTGTACTGCAGACATTTGGCTTTAAGATGAAAAGATGAATATGAGATGAGATAACAGATTTTCAGTTTTTATTTCCGTGTATTTACATCCAGATATGTTCAATTCTACAGAACATAGTGCCTTGTGTTTCTGACAACCCAGTTTTTCCAGAGAGCAAACTAAAACTGTTTCAGAAAGTTTAATAGTTAATTACATTAGTGTTTGCAAACCCCTTGCTGGCAGTAACTGCATCAAGCCTGTGACCCACAGACCGAACAAAACTGTTGGTTTCTTTGGTTATGGTTTTTGCAGGCTTTTAACGCAGCAACTTTTGGTTGTTACTCTGGGTATTTCTCTCTTCGGTTTTCTGTTCACGAGACGAAATGCATGTTCAGTGGGCACAGCTAAACCACTTTTTCCCCCAGTCCTTTTTTAACTTGCCAGTATGGTTTTTATTGTGTAATTGTGTATTGTTAATTGTGTATTGTTGTGGTGGCCTTGCTGTATAATGAAGTTTCTTCTCATTTGTTCAGAAGCATTCCTCTGTAAATTGTTTCTGTAGACTTCAGAATTCATTCTGCTGCTACTACTTTGAGCTACGTCCTCAGTAAAGATTACTCACTCTGTGCCAGAAATAGCATTGCAAGCCAGATGCTTAACACTACCTCCACAGATGTGCTTGCATTTGAATCTTTGGCTTTTCCATCGCTAGAGGTCTTTTTTTTTAATCTAAAAAACTTTTTTCCAAAAACTTCATCTCGGTTTATCTCTGTCCTTTTTTTTAATGTTGTTGTTGGTTTTCCAATTCATAGCTGATGAGTTGCCTGCACTTAGTGGTACAGCCTTTACATTTCTACTTTTGAAGTCTTCTTCAGTGGATTGTGATAGTGATACTTCCAGCCCTGCCCTGTTCTCACAATTTTTCTGTCAACTATTGTTGTTCTTCTCAACTGCTTCACTCTGCTGTTCCATACCAGTAGAAAACAGAAAAGCAGCATTGGTTTCTCTTTTTCTGAACTTATATAGAACAAATAGTTTTCCATATCAAATGTTTGTAAAATGCTTCTAATGGCATGCCTTTTCCCATGGACAGCTGGTTTTGATATTGATTTTCTCAACAACCACAACAAATTTAGTCTTTACAGGTGAAGTCCAAAGCTTTAGCTTAGAGCATAAATCACTATTTCACTATGTACCTACTTTTAATTTATGTGGATGTAAATACCGAGTCATAAAAGCTGAAAATCTGACCTTATATTAATCTCAAACCAAAATGTCTTTACTGCAGAGCAAAAACAGATAGCCTTGCTTTGCCAATACTTTCAAATGGGACTATATATGCTCTCATGCAGCCACTCTTGCTTTCACTGAACTTTGATGATGAAAATGAAAAACTTCATTTATTTTTTCAAAATCACCCATCCTGTTCACACTTCAGTAAATTTAGTTTAGAGTGCTGAACAACTGTGCTGATGTTCAGAATTCAGTCTAGTCTTCACCATCTCCCTCTTCCTCTCTTTCTCAGATCTGGATCCAGTGTCCATTCTCCCAGTTGGCCCTTTGATACTCAGTAAAGGCGATGCCTTGGATCTGCAGTGTAGAACCATGTCATCTGACCATTATTCCTTGGTTTGGATAAAGGCAAGCCCCACTTTTGTTTTCCGCCATGCTATCTGTTCTTCCTTCCCCCTTTATTTTTCTTAAAAAGTTTTACCTCTTTGTTTCATCTCTCTGATATTTTTCTTTGTATAGTTAGTTTAGTAGAAGGGGTTAGCGCTGGTGGGAAGTGCTCTTTGGTGTTTGACGTTTCTCCTGGGAAGACACATTTTAAAAGATTTTATGAGGATGAAAGCACTTGACACACTATTCAAAACCTTTTACAAAAAGGTTACACAAGTTCAGGGTACAATAGTGGTACAGAGGGTTTAGTCCTCTTGCACACCTTTTCTCCATTTTATACACATCTTTCTTCTTCTTTTTCTTTTGGCTATTCCCGTTTCGGGGTCGCCACAGCAGATCAACATAGCAGGTCTCCATTTCTTCCGGCCCATATTATTCACATACCATATAATATTTTAAAGTTAAACTCAGGAAAATAATTAGTAGCTGAAAATTAATGCTTGCAGAAAAAAATGTGTATTTTTCATGCGGACGATTTGTATTGGCACGTAGTAATTTGACCACATTAATGTCGACACGTAAAATGCTGCTAATGAGTTCTGTGCTACTTCAGAGTTTTCTATTAATTAGTTGATCGTTGAAAGTTATATATGATTTTAAAAAGACTGAGAGCACTTTAAAAGCTACGGCAAATTATTTATAATATTATAACCATAATAAGGAAGCAGTTATAAGGGGTAGAACTGGCCTAGAGATTAGGGACAAGGCATCATGATCGGAAAGAGTTCCGGTCCCAGAACAGCTGATTATTAAAATACATCAAAGGAGTGATTTATGTTTATGTGGTGCAGGATGGGAAGACGCTTTCTCAGACGGGTAGTTATGTTCAACAATCTGTCACTTTTGCCGATGCTGGTGAATATCTGTGTGAAGCCTCTGCCCTCTCCGTGCCAGGCCTGAAGAGCCGAGCAAACATCACTGTCGCAGTGAGAGGTAGAAAAACACAAGCACACATACATGCACACACGCACACACACACACACACACACACACACACGCACACACACACATCATATATAAGCATATATAACTTCACACATGCAAACAAATGCACACAACACAGAGAAACAGGCAGGAAAGCTTTGTCATACCTAACCCTTTTACTAAGGACATGCTGGTACCTTATCTTGAACCTGTACACACTTTCTTGCTGCAAAAACAGAAAAAACACCGTTCAGCAACTGCACTCAAATCTGGGTCGTTGGATCCCCTTTGAATCTTTGAGCTTTTATGTGGTTTATGTCAAAATATTCAACCCTTGACAAAGGTCATCTATTCACAAGAAAACCGTGAGCTGAGATGCTCAGTATTACTTCACTTTTACCATTTGCATTAAAAACGGTAATTTAAAGCACAAGCGCAAGTGCAAATGAGTTTCATTTTAATAAAATATAATTTTGATTTCCTCATCAGTTCAATAGCTGTGCACCAAGAATAGACATGCACAGTGTAGCAATTTTGTTTGCAAAATTTGCAAGCTTTTGTTAACTAGGGGAGTTGGTGAGGACCAAAACTGGTATTGAAAAATGGTGGGGGCCATCTGCTCCATCTGTCCCCAGTGCAAATTCTGCCAAATTAAGACTACATATACTGTGAAACTGTATAACAGCTTTAATTCATAACCAGAGTGATGTATGTGGCTTCTAAATCTTCTGAGGAAATTAGCAAAACATTCCTACGTTACATTTAAGTCTTAGTTGCTTCTAAGAATAAAGCTGGGCCTGCATTAGCCCCGAGCAGCTGCTGCATCTTGCTCAGGCAAATTTGATAACACAGCAGGATGCTAAGAATAAGCTTAATGGGACAAATATTGGGCTGTCTAATGCTCAGTTTGCATGCTGCCTTAGCCTAGTGTTTGCTTGCTCACCATCCTTGTGAAGGACTGAAACTTACTTGGTTGTAAAATTTTTATTGGTTAAAATCATGCTGTTTGATTGCTCTTCTCTGTCTTCCCTGTTTCAAATGATCTCAAACACCCTTTAAGGCTGGTCTATTCTGAACCTATTTATAATAATACAAGATTTAACACTAAAACAAGCTCTCTTTTGCAGGAAAACCTGAGATTGAAGCACCAATGAAAGCAGAAGTTAAGAAGGCAGGAGAAAAAGTCACTCTCAGCTGCTCTGCTCATGGCTATCCTTCTCCTCAGTTCATATGGAAACCCTCTGGCAAAGAGGTTGGTATGTGTGTTTGTGAGTGTGTATTATGTTTATGAAACATTTCATTTTATGTTTTAGTTGTTGAGCTTTCTGTGCTTTTGCAAAATTTTCTGTTAAAATTCTGTTCTGCTAGTTATTTACTCATTAAAGTAAATATTTTGTACTACAAGTTAAATAAAAATGTCTTCTGACTTTTGCACATTATTCTCTGTTGTTATGTGTAATTGTACTTGATATTACAGATCCATTTTCTAAATGTTTAATTCAAATCAGTTAGAAAAAGCTATGTGATTTGCATTTAACTGCATGGAGCTATGCTTGCCACCAAAGCTTTGGTGAGACCTAGTTCCTGAAAATGTATCTTTAGCTGTTTTATGCTAACTTAGCTTTGGCAGGTATTTTTGTACCGTACTTTTGAGAACAACAGCTTTGAAATATAGCTGTTTGAAGAACACCTTATAACTGCATCTCCACATTTCATGATGAACAGACCAATACAAATGGGCATTACTTTAGAGACGTGTGAGGCGTACATCCCACAGTGAGAATTTGATAATGTAAATAACTTTCCTTCTCACACCTTATGATTGTGTGCTTGTTTACAGTCAGTGAAACTAGAAGGACCTAAGACCATCAGCACAGTCACCCTGCCAGCCACAACCGCAGTCCTTAAAGATGGCGTTACGTGCGAGGCGAAGAATGAACATGGGTCAGTCAGCCAGAAGTTTGAGGTCGAAATCAAATCAGGTTGGTTTTTGATGCTTATTATTATCATGTTGCTATGTCTCACACTATACTGTCCCCAATGAAACAGACGCATATAGAAGTTGATAATTGGGTGCTAGTGGGCCTTTATTTCCAAAAATAATTGAACTTTAGGAAGGAACCCTAGTGGCAGAAGTGGTTAAAGTTTTAGACCTACCATTGTGTGTCTGCAATTTCAATCCCAGAAACAGCCATATGTGGCTAACAGTCAGAGAGAGCAAAATTGGCTCTTTCTGGGTAGATAAGATTGGCTGTGCCTGTCCCCATCATTCAGTGAGATGCCAGCCAATGTAGGCATCTGTTTCCTGACTTAGTAGAAGTTGAGTCCTGATAAGGGCCTTATTGGTGTCTTAGAAAAAAAAAAAAAAAAGAAAAAACATTTGCCTAAAAGAACATATTTAAAAGATTCCCTGTTAAAATGGGAGGATATAAATAAAATAACATATACCAAAGCAGTGACTGGTGTCGTGCATTATTCATTTTAGAAACACAAAGAGAATGCATGGAAATATTTGTGATATTAACAAACTTTCACTTTCTTTCCACAGAGAACGCTATTAATCCCAACAATGAAGGCCGAGGTAGACACCTGTCCATGCTCTCTCTCCTCTTCTCCTCTCTTTCTGGACTTTGTCTTGTATATATTCTGTAGCTTTGCTCTCCCAGCACTGTACATTGTATATTGTGTATCGCTGCCAGAACCACTGTGTATATTGTATATTGTATCATGTTTCCCATCTTTGTATGACGTCTGTCCTTAACCTTTTTTGTGCAATTCCTGCACCACCAACTTTTTGCCTTCCTGGGGACAATAAATGATTTGGTTCTATTTTCCTCTCTGCTCCTTTCTTCTTGACTTTCACTCAGATTGTCTGTTTGTCTACATTCATTTCTTCTTCACTTCTATATGAGTTGTTGTAGTGTGTGTCTTGTCACGGTGGTGGGCTTGTCTCTAACATTGTGAGTATCTTTCACTGTCACTGGGCTTTTTTTTTTTTTTTTTTTTTTTTTTTTTGCCTGTAACCCTGCTATAATGGTTCATACCATGGTACTCAACTTTTTTTCTCCTTACAATGCTGCTCATAGGAAGCCCTGTGTTTGCAAAAGGTCTGTATGCTTGCTAAAGCTGTGTGTGTCTGTGCGTGTGTGTGTGTGTGTGTGTGTGTGTGTGTGTGTGTGTGTGTGTGTGTGTTTGTGTGAAGTTGTGCAGTACATAGAAATTGCATCATTTTAAACTAAAAATGGTCTGAAACCTTAAGCTAAGCTATGAAACTAAGCTATGCCAATTGCAATACCTGATGTAAATGTGCTGGGTCTCTATGTTTCCACTCTGAACAGCATTCATGAATTCCATGAAATAAAACATTAGTCAGTGTTTGCGAATGCAAAGTACTTAGAGGAAAAATCATACCAACTCTGGGGCCTTTTTGTTCCTCTTGGAGGTCAAAGCACAACAAAACTTCAGAGACATGACTTCAGAGATCTGATAATCTGAAATCATTGTGTATTTAATATTTGACAGCAGCTGCTCCTTTTCTACCAACAACTCCATTACAGTTCTTTCAGATCAACACGGCTAAATTTACAGTAAACTAACTGATATTAGCTAATGTTAACTAGGTAAGTTTTTTATTTGGTAATTTATTAAGATGCTTCTCTCATGTGTTCTTTGTGTTTTTCTGTGACTTCTTTTTACCCGAATGCTCCATTTCTGATCAAGCTATCATTGGCTGCATGTGTGAGCCAAGTTGCTGTTTAGAGGAAAAGACAGATAATATTATTACTCTGTTACTCCAAATGTATTACATGTTGCTATGAGTTTATTATTATTTTATACTCATTATAACACTTAAATATTACCATTGAAATAGTAGGAATAATATATCATATAAACTATCGTTCAGGTGCTCTAGTTCTATTTCCTAATTAATGTTAGGAAAGTAAATAGGTTCTTAGAAGCTGTGTGTGTGTGTGTGTGTGTGTGTGTGTGTGTGTGTGTGTGTGTGTGTGTGTGTGTGTGTGTGTGTGTGCATTGTCAGCTGAGGGTCAGTTGCTGCTTTATCTTTGCTTCTCATATGCCATGACATTAATATAACTTTAGAAAAACAATGTCTTATTGTTCTTATTTCCTCCCCACACCCATCTCCTCTCGCCTGCCTCTCACTCCTTAACCCCTACTTACCTCTTTCTTCACCTCTGTCTGTTACTCTCATTCAACGTTCCTTTTCCATCTGCCCTTATTATTCGGCATATCCAATTCTTTCACCTTTTCTTCCCTTCTGTTCTTTTTTCCTCACTACTCCTTCCATACTTACTTTTTCTTTGCTTTTTCCCTCTTTTCTCCATCCATCATTTTTACTGCTTTTCTATCATTCTCTTTCTGTCTTCTTATCAAATTTGCTCTCATCTTCCTCATTCTTTCTCTCTCTCTCTCTCTCTCTCTCGCTCTCTCACTCTCTCTCCCCCCCACTTTATGCTCACAGCTGAAAATCAGCAGGGAGGCTCAAGCGGAGTTGTGATTGCTGTGGTCATTTGTGTCTTACTGTTGCTGGTCCTGGTGGCCTCAATCTACTTCCTCAAGAAGAATGGCAAGAATTGCCGTGGAGCAAAAGACAAGCAAGATCCGTGAGTACCCGAGAAAAGACTGTAACCTTCATCTAAACTACGCTAAGTAAATTTGTTAGTAAACATAAAAGTATATATTAGTTATACAGGTTACCTGTAGATTCACTGGTTAGAAGCACTTATTTCTATTCCATAGGTGTCTGTTGTAGGTTCACAGTTACTGTCACCCATCTGTTGCTGCTCTCTATCCATCAATTGAAAGAGCCTATAGGACTGACACGTCTCAGCACAGACAATTCAGTGTATACAATTTTCTTTTTAAGCTGTTTAGTTTTATACAGTGGCAAAATGGGTACCACTTTCACCTCACATCTAGAGGCTCCAGGGTTTAATTCTCATGTGGGACTTGGGTCCTTTCTGAGTTTGCAAGTTCTTCCTGC
The DNA here is from genome assembly GCA_017165825.1 of Hepsetus odoe. Lineage (NCBI taxonomy): Eukaryota > Metazoa > Chordata > Actinopteri > Characiformes > Hepsetidae > Hepsetus > Hepsetus odoe. The sequence continues at coordinate 16,231,450 of CM029377.1, read as the reverse complement.
TTCTATGTGGGTTTCTTCTGAGTGCTATAGTTTCTTCCAACAGTCCAAAGAAATGCAGTTTGGATGGATTGAAGATATGTGTGTGTGTGAGTGTGTTTGTGTCTGCCCTGCATTGGACTAGTGACCTGTCCAGGGTGTTCCTCTGCTTTTCACCCTATGTATGCTGGGACAGGCCCCAGCTCCTCCTTCAACCCTACTCAGGATAAGCAAAAATGGGGCAATAATTTAATGTAATTTAAGTGAAAAGTGGTAATTTTATTCTAGTAGGAATCTGTAGCATGTGCAGTTTTTACAGTGTGACAGACTGATTGAAAAAAAGATTTGTTTATAAATGTGTGAAGTATGGTTTTAATCCAACATAAATCCTCAGTGAGTGTATTTTTTGCATTCTGAAGCTGGATCTCCCTCAGTAATAAAGGTCCAAACCATCTTACACTAATGGAATGGAACTTCATATTCATATTCATATTTTGTTAGTTATTAATTTGCTTGTTTGTTTGTTTTCCTTTTTGCAAAAGACATTTCTTTAATCATTTCTTTTCTATATGTATGTGCAGTGCATATGTGAAGAATGACATTGAGTCGGGTACAAACCCTCCTGAGAACAGCAAAGGGCTCCTACAAGGCCAGGTAAGTGATTGGAAATCAGGAAAGGAAATGCAAACCGTTCATGGCTTGAGTTTTGTCATATGTGGACATTAATTCTTTCTGGATTAGTGATATCCTGTTGGATCTAGGGACTGAATTATACCCGTATTTGACAATTTCATTCTCATCCTAGACATTAGCCTTACTATAACCTAATTTATAAAATCCATATTGATGAACGATTTCATCTGGATATATAATAAAATACTTTAAAGGACCTTGCAATTAAAATGACCATTGTGCTGTTTTTATCTTGTTTAATTTCTCTAAAATTGGAAAGAAGACTGAGGAGGAAGGAGGATCATCTGAGAAACAGAAGATGCGGCAGTGAAGAGGCTAGGATTTTTTTAAACAGAAAGAGACATCATTCTGAAGATGAATTTGAGCTGTACATTTTTGTTTCTTTTATCATGTGGTGTTATATTCAATTATGCTGGATTGGATATAACAAAGGGGTGGGACTAATGTAAGTAGGAGGGGCTGCACAGACAGTGGATTGGCTTGGGACAAAGCTATTAGACAATGGGATTGAATAAAAAAAAAAAGTAGGTCTTTTTGTTAGGGTGGGGTAAATGTAAATCAAATATTATTTTGATAAAGTTTTGAGTCAATCGTGCCACCTGTTGTCCATCTTGACTATGCAGACTAGCTGTAGAGAAAGGAGTAATGGTGGCATAATCCAGCAATGCCAAATTTCGTGTCTTTTCCACATTGTTCTTCCAAGTATACACCTGTGGCAATCGTAAAGAAACTTTGCTGTGGGCCAGGAATGCAGAAACTATCCTGGCCATGGTCTGTATGAAAAGCTTACTTGTGAATTCACGTGCTACTGAAATACCTTTTCACTCTTTTGTTGTCCTCACACTGTATAGGCTCATATCAGTTTTTATATCTTAATAAACATTAGTTGTTATACCCCCAAAGGCACAGGGAATGTGTCTCAGCATCTAGACCGGTATTTTCCTTTGGTGTTCCTTCTGGAGGCCCTCGGCTCTGTACTTTTCAGTGCTCTGCCTTGTTCTAGCACATCTGAACCATTAAGAACCTCTTATTGAGCTGACGTAGGAATGCTGGAGTTTTCTGGCAGAAAACTCTATCAAGAATAGGGCAAGTGGGCTCCCAGGACCGGGCCTTGGAGAACAGTGTTCTAGACAGTAAATCAGTGAGCTAATACCAAAAGTTTGGAGTTGAGCTACAGGGAAAGATCAGTGGAAGTATATTTTGAAGGCCAGCGCCTTTGTTTTCTCAGAAAGCCTTGTGAACTTCTGCAAAACCTTTAACTCAATCTTCCAATTTCCTCCCAAGCCTGGTCATGTTTAAAGAGCTTGTCCATGTTAAAAAGGCCTTTGAAATAAATACAGTGCATAAAGAGCACTGTCCTTTCATTAACTGGATTCTTGGGGTTAAACCTAGGCTACATAAGCTTGGCCTGTAGTTTTTGTTTGTGGATAGTGCGCTGGATCCGTTAAGACATGTTTGGTGTCTGATCTTTTATTTTCTTTAGTTTTTTTTATTGAAGCTACAAAGCTAATGGAGCAAATTACAGTAAATGATAAACCAAGAAGGTGATATAACAGCATAAAATGTATCATGGTCGGGTTAAATTAGTGCTGTCACAATTGATGCTTGGGTGAAAAGGAAGAAAACAAATCTAGCACGATCTCACAAATGCTTTTAAGCTTGTGCGTATATGAAGTAAAATGAAGTACTTAAATTGTCAGAAATTGTTATCAGTTGCAGCCAGGTCCTTTTCTGTAATTAGTAGCAACATCATTCAAAAATATTTAACCTTCTAACCCTTGCATCATGCATCAGGCTAATCAGAGCAGACATATCTAAATTGGAACTGGACCCTTCATCCACAATAGTAGTCCACTCAAACTAGCAAAGAACAAAAACTTGTCTAGGTTTTTTCCCAAATCATCTAATGTCTAGCAGTTCATCCTGCGCATCATCCTGATGCACAAACTTTGTAGCATATGATCTGCTATCACGGGCATTAGTGTACTTATCATGTACACTTGAGTGTTGAAAACATGATGACTTAAAATAGACGTAATGATAGTCAATGTTTTTTTTTGTTTCTAGGTTTATTTTATTGTAAGCCTGCCGAACGGTACGATACGGATGTGGCAGATTAGAGATTAGAACCTGCATTGTTATAATTGGATTTCAGTGAGTGAATGATAGCCATTAAAGTTATTGCTCATTGTTGCTGTAATCATTGCTCCAAAGACCTCTGCTGTTACTCTTCCCTTCACAATCCCTCTTCTCAGGCCTCTCAGGCCTAGTGTCATGGTCTCACGTGTATCTATTTGAAGAGTAAGGTCTCAGGACTGCTATAATGAAAGTCAGAAGGGTAAAAAGTGACAGAAACGAGATTGGTCAACCACAGAAGACTGGGAAATACTAAGATCAGGGCCAGGATATCTTCACTGTAATTACAGGCAGTGACACAGTCCCAAAGAAGAGCTTTCAGTCGTATATATCTTATCATTTAATACCACTTCTGTTTTGATTTCTTTTTTTTTTATCAAAATATATAAAAGGAGTAAGGTATGGGGTGTAAAAAATAGTGAACTGCATTTTTTATGTAATTTTATTTACCAAGATTTTAAGCTTTGTATTGATTTTTGTTATATTTTATTGTTTATTGTATTTTTTTTTTCTTTCAAGAGTGCAAGAGCTTTTCTCAGTACTGTGGCTAGAAGGCAATAGATGCTCTACCAACAATGGGCTACACAGCAAAAGTGAAATCTTAAAGGGAAATTCGAAAGATTTTCAACATTTTTGTGGTTTTTTTTTATGAACAGTGTCATTCAGAATGTTTTGAACTTCTCTAGAGTTTCTTGATGCTCCAATAGTATCAAGTATTAGCCACAAATTTAGGGTGTCCCTATGATGCACCATTTCTCATTAGCCACTCTGAATAACTGTCTTTATGCATCACCAATTAAATTCTGAAACAACGGTGAAATTTCCTTTAATAGCAGCCAATATTTCTAAATTGAATTGTTGTACTATATTCTAAAATCATGCAGCCTATTTCTAGATGTGTTTGGCTACTTTAAGTGTGGGATGATTTGAAACATCATTTCACTTAATATGTGATATAAGTCACTTAACTTCATAGAATGAACGAAGACACAAAAGTTTCCAGCTTTCCCGATTCAGCTTAATCTTGGACTAATTCTTAGTTTCATTGGAGAATTACCACCGGAATTTAGTTTTAGCTTTATTTTAGACATATGTTTCATTTGTGTGTTAAACTGGCCCAAATAGTCATGATTGCAAAGCATCGCAGCACCAATAAGCAAGAGTTCACCATTATGGCTGATTCTCATCATAAGTAAGTTACAGTTCTAGTCCTTTAGATTAAAAACGCCAATAGGTTGGATAATTTGATAATATTTTCACAACATTCTCATATGCTATAGATATATTGGCTACATCTAGGTTGTTTTCACCTGTTAAGATCTCATTTTTGCAGCAGTCCGTCCGTGTTGTTATGAAGCCAGTATTCATACGTATATACATAGCTTGTGTTTGTCAGTCACTTTAGCTCAGCTTTTGTCAGCACCGCAGCGAGCAACGACAAGGCTGTTTTTTCGCCTCTGCATTAGCTTCAGATGTGATTAGCTGCATGTAACCCACACAAACACACATGTTCTGTGCTTCTTTATACAAATGCATGAAAAAAAAAACCAACATAGTGATTCTAGACACCAACCAGTATCACGTGCTTAATTAACAGTAATTGAATAAAGCTTTGGAGGGAGGAGTGGCTGTACTTTATATGGATGCACTGAGTCATACATGGAGTTTTTCACCGATCTGGTATGAATGTGTTGTCCAGCAGCCACACACACCAGACTGACCATCTCTGAATGTTTTAAACATCTCTGAATATAAACACTGGGCAAACTGGCATCCATTATTAATGAACAACTACTTCTCCATTTATTTTACAAGCCAGCTGTGTTTATAGCCATAATGTCATGACTGTTACCACTGATATGTGATGAAGGGTTATGGTCATTGTCTGCATATAATGCAATTTGAGCGCAGTTTTTTTAAAGAAAAAATATTTTTTACAAAAAATTCGTCTTGTGGTGAAACTACTGAATTGTACCTGCTTTATATTTTGATCTGTCACTTTCACTGGTCTTTCAGGTGTGGACATCTCGTCATGTTTTATGGATTACTGTGACTGCTTTCCCCTTATTGATGTATTGTATATTTTGTGATTTTAGCTGTGAGCTCCGTAGCCTGTAATTTCCTTTTTTGTGAATCTGTGTAGAATTTATACTGACAAAAAAAAAAAGAACAAAACACCACAGTGCATCTGCGTCCTTTTTATAGTAAAGGGTAATCTGAAGCCTCCCGTTTACTAAATGTTTATGTTCGAATTAAAAAATTGAACCTGATATTTTCGGGTTGAGTTGAGGTCGTTTTGCCATTGGGTGGACTCCTATTAAAATGTGCTGTTAAAATGGGTTACTGTATGATATAAGAAAGGTAAAAAAATAATTCAATCACCCAACCACAAGACAACACTACCACCACATTACTACCTGTTTTTAGACTCTAAAGTAGAGTTAGCCAAACTTGCATGTGCAATATCGATGACTGATTCCCTTGGTCTGATGAATAAAAAAAAAATAATAAAAAAATGGAGGTTTTTAAGACAGCAAACCACTCAAGGCTCAGTGATTTTCAATGTAAGACTGTTATCAAGCGCAACATAACCTCTTACTTTTTTTATAACATAAAATATAATAAAATACTCATTTTGTCAATCTGAAGTAATTTTGAATAATTTTTGTGCACAAATGTCAAGAAATTCAGCCCATCTAATGTAGTGCCGAATGAGGACAACATGCAGATCATCATTACACCATATACAACGGTCCTTTCATTAACTTGTTAATGTTTGGACATTTAGTAATAAACATACTATAATAGCTGTGTTTAATGCATGCAAAACCATTCACGCAAATAATAAAATAAAATGACAAAGGTGCATGGTATACTTTTTTTCCAAAACTGCTTTTAATTGGCTCCCTACTCCTCATGTACTACACTTGATAAGTAAAAAAAAAAATCACTCAGTTCACTCAGTTAGTTTCCATTTGCTTGGCAAATAAGTTGCCACCAGAAATTATAAAACTATACACTATTACACTTAATAGCCATTCATAGGTGCTACACATGCCCAGCCTAGTTACAGTTACATTAAATACACAGAACAGAACAGATACATGCTAACAAAAGAATTTCAAGTGTAGTTGGTTTTCTATTTGTTGTCTTTATGGGGCAGGAATGAAGCGATGCCTTGACTTCTTATATGATCTTCTTGCTTACACGCTCTGCAAAACTGAAATTGTGGGATTGATGTGAATCCTTCAGAATCCACTTCAGGGAGGATTGCTTAAATTAAATCATTTAAGTAATTTAAGCAATTTCCCTCAATAAATAATCAATAGCAGTCAGTCAGTCATTTTCTGGGCCGCTTGTCCTAATTAGGGTCGTGGGTGGGTGCTGGAGTCCATCCCAGCTCACACAGGGCGAAGGACGGGGACACACCCTGGACAGGTCGCTGGCCTATTGCAGGGAAGAATCGATAGCATTTGGATTCTTAATTCGATTCTGATTCTGAAATAATGAACCTTGGACAACATCCTCAGCTGGATGTCTGTTTCTTGCTGTCCACAAAGCTGTTGCTTCTCAGAACGTGTCTGGTCGACTTGATAAAATTGCTTTCGGAACGGATGCCTTTCAGTGAGCCTGAACCCGAGAAGCAGCAGACATGGGTTTTCTGCATTCCGTTGCCCAGGTGTCAATCAAATAAGCAAGCCCATAAAATAGACCTGTCTCAGAGTGCTGTTACTATAGCAACCTGTGGTAGTACAAGAAAGGCAATGGCAATATTTACTGATTTCAATTTGTTTTGCCCGTGTCATCTACAGGGAGGGTTGTGAATGAACCCATCTCGCATCTTTGTCCTCAACAGTGGCGCAGAAGCCCCAGCTTGTTTGCCAGTTCCATTACTGAGGTCATGGCCTTGCGCTCATTCTACGCAGCGTGCCAAAGGCCCATTAAGAGATTGGAATACCTCCTGCACCAAGATTTGTGGACAGGAACAACATCAATCCATCTGCAGTCTTCAGCATTCCACAGCAGTTCCAGACCTGCAGCTTCAGAGCTGATTTAGCCAGCTGATTACTGGCTAATTATTATTATTATTATTATTATTATTATTATTATAGTGCTTCTAATTGGTTATGGTTCAAGTCCATGGCCTACTAAATTCTACTAAAGTGGTGTTTCTACTATAAGATATCAGAAAGAGTGTTGGTTAAAAAAAAAACAAACTTTTTTTTATTGAAACCCTCATTTTTAACTACTGTTTTCTCTTAGCAAACAATTTACTTATTAAATAAACCTTTGAACACTCTCCATTCATGCAAGCTACCTTTGTAGCTTTGGGTAAATAATTATGCAGTCTACATTGGCTTAAGTAGTTAAAGTTTTATTTTTAGGTTTTACTGGTCGTTAGTGGTAGCAATTTGGATTTTCTAACTATCTGTTTGTTGCCATGGTTATTAGCAAGCTAGCCAAGTCTTAATTCCTGGCTTGTAAATCACAAAACCTTGATGTCAACATGTTTCAGTTAATAAATTATGAATAAGAGGTATGTGACTGCAAGCTAAGTCACATTCTGTCCTTGCAAAATATACCTGGAAATGTATTTAATAGAAATGCTTAAGTTTAAAGGTTTATCTAATGTAGAGGTTTTGAACTTAAAGTGGATACTTTAAGACTGGAAACTGAAATTTGTAATAAAGTAATAATATAAAGTTATATTGCATAGGGCAGCGGTGGCCTAGTGGTTAGGGAGTTGCTCTCGCATCAGAAGATTGTGGGTTTGATTCCCTCACCAATAGGTTGCCCTGAGGTACCCTTAAGCAAGGTACCGTCCCTGTCACTGCTCCCTAGGCGCTTTCAATAGCTGCCCACTGCTGCATGGTATTTGCATGGGTTAAATGCAGAGGTCCAATTTTGTTGTGGTTCGCTGTGCTGTGACCTCGCAATGACAAGGGTTGTCACTTTCATTATTATTTGAGTATTGCCAGGAGTTTTTAGATATTATTTTAAAATAACATGTCTAAAGACCAATAGGGTGCAGGTTTGAATCCCATCTCCAGCACTACCACCACTGGGTTCCTGAACAAAACCCTCAACACCAACGTGATTCAAGGGGAATGTCCCTGTAGCTAAGAAAATGGAAGTCGCTCTGGATAAGTAAAAATGTAGATGTATGGTCTTAAAAAACTATTTGAAACAAACATTCAGCTCACAGTTGTATCCAGATAAGCTCTGACCTTCCACTGACTGGTCTCACCAAGTATTTATGGTTGTAATAAAAGCACACCAAACTCCAGCACTTTCATCTGATTCAAACTTCCATCAATCAGAGCCAACGCTGACAACTATCCAGCTGAGAAACGAGAGCAGCTGATCTTAACTGAGAGCTGAGAGCTGAGAGAGAGAGAGAGAGAGAGAGAGAGAGAGAGAGAGAGAGAGAGAGAGGGGGGGGGGGGGATAAGGAGTAAGTGATGAGCAGATGGAGGATAAATACAATACTGTTGTAGCCAAAAAAACAAACAAAAACAGAGATGACGACTTTCTGTTTTGCTTGCTCAATAAACAGTACGGTCCTTCTAGTATTAATGTTGCTACAGTTCACATATTTCATGCTATAACTAAGTAAACACTATTACAGTGAAAATCCTTCAAATTAATCTCATTTTTGGAGCACTAACATTTTAAAACTTCGGTTCAACAACGTTTGAGCATCATGTGCAAAGTATATTATCAATACATTTACAGCATTTAGCAGACGCTCTTATCCAGAGTGACTTCCACATCCTAATTACAGGGACAGTCCCCCTGGAGCAACTCAGGGTTAAGGGTCTTGCTCAGGGACCCAGTGGTGGTAGTGCCAAAGAATGGATTTGAACCTGGGACCTCTTGAGCCATAGCCCTGTACCCTACCACTAGACCACCATGAATACAAATAAACTGTTAGTTAGGAAGCGCTACAGAACAGGAAATTTGGACTTTAACATCCTGTAAATGTTTTTACAAGATGAACACTCATTTCTGTTTAAGAAAATCTAGCAATATTTCACAGGCAACAACGGCACAAACAATTTGGATGGAAAAGGAGCACAAAATATGCACACGAGATCCTGGTATTATTGCTGGGAAAACAAAACTACCTGCAGGATGACAAGACAAGAAGCTATTGCACAATAATAAAAATGATTGAGTGGGAATCATTGCTTATTTCACTGTTTGTTGCACTGTTTGTACTTGCTGCAAGCAAAAAAAATTCAGCAACTGTTCTCAAGATGTCAAATTGCTACTGGCATGCACCACTGGGCTGCTCGTGCTGAGTGAACGCATTAAAGCACTGGCACGAAATGAAAAACTAAGTGTTCCTTTGCTCACTGCATGCAGAGGTAATGTGAGGGAAAGAGGATTATGTTGGATTTGTAACATTATGTTCATATATTTGTAAGAAATGTTTGCTGAAGCAGAACCTTCCATTTCTTTACAAGAGAAAGTATTTTAACCTGTTCATATGATCCAGCATTTGTAAAGTGCTGTTAGATATTTGCAGATACTTTTATATATTTAAAAACGTAAATAAAGTAAAAAATCAGAGCTCGAAGGAATCCGCTTTTATAGCTGAATGTGTAACAGAAAAGAAATTATTATTCCTGTGTTTGTTTCTGTGCTTCAGTGATGATGTATAAAGTATTTCATATAGTAAGTTTAACTGTAGGGATATTTCATTTCTCTGCTTTTATAACTGAATCGTCTCACAGAGCTTATTACCACTCAATATCCCTCCATTTGTCCCAAGAATATGTTCAACCAACAGTGAGTTCAAACTTTCAAATACCAGCATATAATCTCTCTTATATATATCTTTAAAAGTATGTTTCAACAGAATGAAAAACAAAATCTCATTTTGATTGAAAAGGCAAAGTGTAGGAAAAGAAATTGAAGAACCATCTTAGGCTCCCTAAATAAAATTTTAGTGTTTTTTGACATTGAAAGTGTTTTTAAAGCCCCCACATGATGTACATGTCAGTATAAAGAACTGTACATCCAAACCAAGAGCCGCAGAGGGACCTACATTTTTCTTGGCCCAGATAACTTTTGTGTGTGTGTGTGTGTGTGTGTGTGTGTGTGTGTGCATGGAAAATAGCAGGTATGTTTTTCGTCAGGAAGGCAGCTTTAAGCAGTGAAAGGTGCTGATTTGCACTGTCATCTAATGGTGGGAAGGAAGGGGAACAAGTGGACTGTTGTAGCCGTGAGTTTTTTTCTCTTCATGCTGCAAAATAAAAAAGATGTTTGTTTGCGAGGGAGACTTATAGCAGCAACACTGAAGTAATGGAGAATATCTGAGCTTCTCTTTCATAGTCATACGGTCTCAAAACTCAAAACCAGACCTAAAAAGAAAGCAATAATATTAACAGTTAAATTATAATTTATTTTAAATGAAAATTAATTTAATTTAATTGTAAAATGCAAATAAATGTTATGTCAAAACAGCTAAGCTGGTTCAAATAAAGACTATATGTAAATTTGTTGGTTCTCATGAAAAGAATTAACACATTACATTTGTTGCCAGGACATTTTCAAAAGGTAATGACAAGGGAGGGTAATTGTTTTGAGCAGCCTCCTCTTGTAAAAAGCTGACTGTGCCTTTGAACAGAACAGAAAATGTGGAGCTGATCTGCATTTTACCCAACACAGAGCATTTGGATTTAATTCAGACTGACGTGAGACACCTTTATGCAGAGGATGAAAATGCATTTGAACAAAATCTTATCAAGTTGCAAATGACATACCAATTGCATGAAAATTTACTGTGAGCCATAAAAGAAAGAAAGCTTCATTGCATAGTCTTAATACTAGACTGCCTTCATATTTACATGTATTCATAAAACCCCTCAGGAGGATAATGATCTACAATGATTTTTTTTGTGACAATATCCATCTTAAAATGGGAAACCTGATTCATGATTAATTCTCTCAGACCTTATGTTGTCGAAAATGACTGCCAGTAGTGAAATGGTTTGTTAATTTCTGTAGAAAGTACATTAGACTTGGCCCTAAATCAGACCCACCGCCAGGTTTAAGTGGGATGAGGGACGTTTTGGGGATGTATTTACATGGAAGCACTTTGGGTGACTTTTGACTTGTGGTGTTTGTTAATGTAAAAGCACAAACTGTATTTTTTGTCGAGCCATAACTTTAAGAAAAGAACACCCAGTGCAGAGGTGCGTAGGCTGGAGTTTGTCCAGATGGAGCGTGAATTATAGAAGCAGGCCCAGCACTGCGGTTATTCCCTAAAGTCTTGCACACTAATTAATCACTGCAGGCTACAGTCTCATTAGTATGCATTCACAGTGAAGACGCCCACTTAGCCTCTATCTCACTCCATCCATTAATGCTTACATACCTTCCCACACAAACTCCCTCTGCTTAGATAGCTTTAAGCGCAGGTATCCAACTTGACCTCTTGGGAATTTCTCAAATGTGTGTGTGTGTGTGTGTGCGTGTGTGTGTGTGTGTGTGTGTGTGTGTGTGTGTGTGTAAACTGTGTTGTGTGACTCACTCGATTAGCTTTTTAATGATGCTCTGAATGTGAATATGAGACCCCCTTAGTTCCTTATTATCTTTCCCAGCTTGGTATTAGCGGACCTGCTGCTACTGTTTGGAGAGGACTGGAGTGGAACCTCTCAGACCCGCCCAGAAAATTACCCAAACAGACACATGTTGCCTCATCAACTTGCAAAGATTGATGTGCAGCTTTATTGGAAATCCCTCCACCTTGCTGGTGAACAGTTATATCTGTTGATGCCCACATTATTGGGCCATACTCTGAGTACTCTTCTAGGAAGGCTAAGTTTGGAACAAGGCTTCACCTGGGATTCGCCTGCATGCTGCATCAGCCACTGATGTTGCCTTGCAGTCAGTGTTCCAGTTTCAAAGCGTTTTTATTGGGTTCCAAGATAATTAAAATGGCCCCTATACAGACTTCCTTGCATTTCATATACTTCCTTGCATTTCCCTCATATTTCCCTCTGAGGCCTTCTTTTAATGTCTGTGTGGAGTTATGTACAATAATCATAATTCATTTTGATATCGCCATTTTCCTCTTTTACTACCGCTTAGAATTAAGCAGGCTGTTTTACTCTTTTATACTCTTAGGACTGAAAATATACTGTCAGTGCTATCTGTTCTGACTAGGTGCCTTGTTTGAGTTATTACAAATCTTACAACTTTATGAATAGATGGTGAAAACTGGGTTAGGCTGAATAGTAAATGTGTTCATTTTCAATACTTAACAAACTGAGTTCAAAATAGGTTGTTAAAAGCAAGACCAAATATATGTCCATGATAGGGCCATTTACTTCTAACCCCAGATATGGGTCTAAATTTAGCTTTTTTTAGTTTAGTTTAAAACTACTAATGGCCTAATGGTTAGGGAGCTGGCCCCAGAATTAGAAATTTGTGGGTTTGAATCCCAGACCAGTAGGTTGCCCTGAGATTACCCCTCTGGTACACTGCTGCACAGTGTGTTTGGGTTAAATGCAAAGGATGAATTTCATTGTGTCTCACTGTGTGCTGTGCCATGTTTCATAATGACAAGAATAGTCACTTTCATGTTTTTTTATTTTTTTATTTTTTTGCTAAAAGTCAAAGGTCACCCAAAGTGTTTCTGTAAAACACCATAGAGCTACAGCCTGCTCCATGCAGTTTCTGGGGTTCGTCCCAATCAATTTTATTAGGCAGGTAGGACCAAACGTTAACAGCATAACTAACTAATATTTTTATGAAGTGTCCTCAAGTTGATTCACAATTTATTTCCCTAAAGACATGAACATGAATGATAAAATCTCCATGTCATTGTCCCAATTTAGACAGTCAGCTGTAATGCTCAAATAACTCTTTGTTATCTGATTAAATTCAGACATTTAGACAAGCCTTTGTTATCGGTTCAGCTGCTGAGGGGATTGTTAGAATATTTGGCAGATAAATGTCTGAATCAAAATTTAACTGATGGGATGTTTTTTGGATTTGTTCATTGCTTTCTTCACACATTAAAAACCAAATCCAGCCTTTTTGCAGTTCAGACAAAAGTAATTTCCCCTAAATTCATCTATTTTTTTTTTATTATTTTTTTTTACTTTTGCTTTTTTGTGGTTTGACTCTGGAAAAGATTGTAGCCTCAGGAAAATCAATTTTAACTCTCAGAAGAGAGCCAGTCCATCTCAAACAATTCAGCTGTAGTAGTGTGCTGTAATTAAGTAAGCAGGAGTGCCAAACAATTTTTTGAGTAAAAATCAAAGGGTTGCTACATCTCAATCATAGCCAACCCAGATATACACTTAGCAAATAGGGCTAAACATATACTACATTATTTTCTGGGGGGTTTTTTTCAGGCCCATAATAAATACCACTGATCTGGTCTTAAGACTGAAGCCTCCTTTCTTGTTTTGCTTAACTGTTTGACCTTTAGCTTTTAATCCAGTGGCTCTCAGTAGGAGGAGAGTTTGTATCTCAGAATGGGCCGGAGGAGATAACACCAAGGCCTAGACATTACCCACATAACTGCCTCCACTTTTCCTATCTCCTCTCTGAGAGATACTGAGACCAGTCTCTCAGGAGCACTACCTCATAGCATGTGTGGGGATACAGTGGCATTTATTACAGGAAAGAAACATTTTATTGCAGGTGTACATGTGTGTCTGCATTTATCAGGCTAACTGTCCAACAATTATCAGTCCTGTAAATTGCCAACAATTAAATATATTGTTGGCCAAGCATGTGATTGTAAATGCAAAGCATTTCTAAACCACACTCCCATCCGTAAAAGAGATGTATCGTATGAGTGCAGCTCTACATGCAGCCAGTGAGTGAGTGTGTATTTTTGTGTACATGCCTGTCTCTGTTTCCTTCTCCACTGCTAGTACAATGTGCAGATGTTGGCACTGCCTGGTTCTATTTCAAACTCCGCCTGATAAGCAATGATACACCTGCTTGTAAGAAACACTTAACGCTATAGGCAGTAAATGTTTATGTTTTTTAAGAACACCTAATGATTTCTAGGCAAATCTGTAATTTTTTATTCATTTTTATTAAGCACAATCTTATTTGTAGTTTAAGTTTAGTGTTACTCTTTCTTCACATTTTTTTTTTCATTTGAAACAATAAATGGGGCAGCGGTGGCCTAGTGGTTAGGGAATTGGAGTTGGGTTCGAATCCCAGACCAGTAGGCTGCCTTGAGGTACCCTTGAGCAAGGTACCATCCCCATCACTGCTCTCTGGGTGCTTTAAACAGCTGCCCCCTGCTGCACGTTTGTGTATGGGTAAAATGCAGAGGCTGCATTTCGTTGTGGTTCAAGTGTTGTGCTGTGTACTCACAAGTTGCCACTTTCACTTTTTAAATAAAAGACATTCTTCCAAATATTCCAGAAAATTAAAGGATTTTAATCAGTCATCTAGGTAGATATGTCAGTGGAAATGATTATGTATCAATTCAAGTATCAAAAATGTAGTCTAATTTTGATTTCCAGTGGGTGGGAGAACATTTCCCTGGTCCTTCTGGAAGTTGTAGATATATCACTGACTGTGAATACAAGCTACCAGCAGGGCAGTCTGGGTCCTTTCTATGTGGAGCTTGCATGTTCTCCCTATGTCTGTGTGGGCTTCCTCCATGTACTTCAGTTTCCTCCCACGGTCAAAGACAAGCACCTCAGATGGATTACAGATGCTAAACTGCCCCATAGGTGTTTATGTGTTTGTCTGTGTGTCTGTCCTTTGATGGACTGATCACCTGTCCAGCATGTATCCCTTTCTTTCGCCCTGTGAGAGCTGGGATTGGTTCCAGCAATGATCACAACCCTAAACAAGACAAGTGGCTAAGAAAGTGAGTGAGTGAGTGAGTGAGTGAGTAGACTCCTATTGGGATGGTAGCAGAATTAGCATGATCATAGAGGTTTTGTTTTTGTCTATGTATTGACATTTATGGCCTGAACTAAAGATACAGTTGAGGCCAAAATTATTAGCCCCCCAGGAATTATGGAACATTTTTCTAAACTTCTTCCCATTGTTTGCAGCATTGATGAAACTTGATATAAGCAAACATTCACCAGTGATATTTAGTAGCTTTTGGTACATTTTGTAATATAAAATACATTTTTAGGTTTGCTTTATATCAAATATAGTAAAAAATGGGGTGGTCAAAAATATTTGCCCCATGTGAATGTTTGCTTTCAAAACACACCTACAGTAATTAACCAATCAGCTTTGAAACCACACCTGTGCAGTCAGTTGGCTTCCTAACAACATTCAATCAGCATAAAAAGACTCCAAGGAACAGGGCACTTGAATACATGTGTGGGACTACTGTTACTCACCATGCCAAAGACAAAGGAAATCAGTCTGGAGCTAAGAAAGAAGATAGTGGAGGCTCATGATAAGGGGGAAGGCTAGAAAGCCATTTCCAAGCAATTTGCAGTTTCTAGAACTGCTGTACATTGCATCAAGATTTGAGTTGATTTCCAGAACTCTGGAGAGGAAAATAGTCAGAGATGTCAGCAATGAGCCCCGGACATCTGCCAAGATGATTGTTGCTGACCTGGCCTCTTCTGGAGTTGATGTTTCAAGGAACACAGTTGTGAGGGCTCTTCATCGTGGTGAGATTCAGGGCCATCGTCCCAGAAGAACCCCTTTACTCAAAGATGGGCACATCACAGCCCGACTGAGGTTTGCCCGTGAACATTTGAAAGGTAAAGATGAGTTTTGGAAGTCTGTGCTTTGGTCTGATGAGACTAAACTGGAACTGGTTGGGCATATGGATGTTGCTTATGTTTGGCAAAGAAAGGGAGAGGCCTTCAATCCTTTGAACACAGTTCCCACAGTTAAACATGGTGGTGGGAGCATCATGCTGTGGGGCTGTTTTGCAGCCTCGGGCACAGGGAGCCTTGTTCCGGTGCATGGCATCATGAAAAAAGAAAATTATGTTGACATTTTGAGGGAGAATATGCAGAAATCTGCTCATAGTCTAGGCTTAGGTCATCGCTGGGTCTTCTAACAAGACAATGACCCAAAGCATACATCAAAATTAGTCCAACAGTTGATACCAAAGGATACCAAAACCAAGATCCTGGAGAGGCCCGCACAGAGCCCAGACCTCAGTCCTATTGAGAATCTGTGGCAGGTGCTCAAAGTGATTGTCCATGCTCGGACACCATGCAATTTGGACCAGCTAGAACAATTTGCTAGAGCAAAATCTAGAACAAAATCTCTCAGGAGACCTGTGCCAACCTAGTAAAGAACTACTCTAAGAGACTGTTGTCAGCTGTGGCTCAGAAAGGGTACACTATTGACTATTAATGGCCAGGGGGCTAATAATTTTGGATGTCTCATTTTTGCCCTTTCTTGTTTCAACTCTGTGTATCGGTGTTTCCAAAATAACAAACACTTGTTGTTAATGGTCATTTTCATGGAGAAATTAAGAGTGTTGTCTAATTTCATAAGGGGGGGCTAATAATTTTGGCCTCAACTGTACCTGTCTACTTCTTACCGTGGCCTAGTAGTTTAAAGCCCTCATTTCCATTTCCATTTAAATTATATTTCCTTCTCTTGATAATCACTCATGATGAGTGTAGGTGGGTTTATTCACTAAAATCAGACTATTCCTGCAGTGACTATTTCACCATTTGTCGTTAGAAAGACATAATAAGACAGCACACAGTGAACTACTGCAAAGTTCTTCTCTGCATTTAACCCATCACACCTAAGTGGAGAAGTGGGCAGTCAAATCCAGAACCCAGGGAGCAGTATTGGGGACGATATAATGCTAAATATATCCTACTGGTCCAGGACTAGAACTCACAACCTTCCAATCGTAGGACGCAGTCCCTAACTACTTGGCAATTGCCGCCCCAAAGTTTCTGTGTTACCTGTGTAAATTGTTTTCCTTTTCCCTTAAACTTAAGCAGGCTGTTTCTGGTACTGCACGTTTAAGAATGAGATAACATACTACTTCTAAATCTTTTACTTTAAAGCTAGGAACTTTTAGGCTTGTGTGAGCCATTTAAGACATTGTACACAAAAAATCACTATCACAAATTACTGTTTACTATCACTGTTATACGGTTCCATGCAATAAGATGCAAAAATACAAATCTGATATATATTAAAATATCTTGAAAAGCTGGATTTCTCCAGACTAGTACAGATTACTCCAGGTAGGTTTGTAGTTCTCAGTCTATGATCAATAAACTGAAATAGGAAGGAATGTGACCTTCCAGCTCAGCGTCAAACTGTGTTATTGAATTGCATGCATTTAAGCCGTGGTTGCCAATGAATCAGACCAGATTTCAGTATAGTGCTGACTCAAACCCCATGGGGCCTCTAAGAGGTAAATAAATTAACCTTTGTCAGGGGCTAGTGGTGGAGCAATGCTTTTAGGCCTGAGATTGAAATATAACAGGAGACAGATAGCAAATAACCTGCCTGTTTGTTTCAAGGGTTGCATGAAAGAAGAAGGCTGACTTCTTGGATTAGAGGCCTGATGTGAATCAACGGTCTGAGTCGCTGGTACCATGTGATAGCAGCCTGATGACATCAATAAGAGCTTCTCTGATATATGCAACATGATGTATAGCTCATTTCACCAAAGAAACCCTTTCTATAATATTATTTGTTACATGAGCCCTGAGAAATGGGAATTATCTGATATAAAAGGCACAAAAATAATTTTTAATATACAATAGAAGTAAATGTAAAACCATCCTGTAGATATTTCTATAGATTTCATCTTCATGAAACTTTAACATAATGTAAAGGTCAGCTGGCATTTACAAATTAAGTGACAATCCTTGTCATTCTGAAATGCAGCAGAGCAGAACAACCTCTGCGTTTCACCCATACACACACGCAGCTATTGAAAGCACCCAGGGAGCAGTGACAGGGATGGTAACTTGCTCAAGGGTATCTCAGGGCAACCTAATGGTGAAGGAATCGATCCGGGGCAACTCCCTAACCACTAGGCCACCATTGAGTGGAAGATTGTGGCTTCAAACCCCTTACCAGTAGGTTGCCCTGAGTTACCCTTGAGCAAGGTACCGTCCCCATCACTGCTCCCCGGGCGCTGTCATAGCTGCCCCCTGCTGCACGGTGTGTGTATGGGTTAAATGCAGAAATTACATTACTGCAATTTTGAAAAATGTTGGTGATATGGGGTAAAGTTTTTGTTAAATAGTGTTAAATAAAGAAAGAGTGTCCACAAAAGGTTGGTAAATGTACCTTTAACCAGCCTTTTTTTTTAATCTCAAACCTTATTAGTCTATTAACGGGTTAGTAGCCATATCAAATTTTAATCATGTCAAATTTTTTGATCTAGCAGAGTGATCTCATGTATTTTTTGTGTATATCAAAGTCTTCAACCAGTCTTCATTTCTTGCCTACTTTCTTGTATTTTTAATGTACAGTTAAGCAATAGTTATCCAAGGTTCCTGAGGGACAGAGTTCTTGGGTCTTATTTTCAGTGCAGTCCCTGTACCTGACCAGTTTCAGAAAATCTTTTATTAAGCTACACAGTGAACTGTGTATCAATCATTCAAGCAGAGCTAAGGTGTCTAATTTAAGGCATGAAACAGATCGATTACAGATGATCAGGCTGGTGATTAGTTTACTCGTGATGCTGAATGCTGAGTGGTTGGAACTCCTTTATCTAGACATTTTGCATCTTCGCAGCCTGTAACAGTAAAACATTTATGGTTAATTAATGTAATATACTCAATGTTAAATATAAGGAAGGCATAAAAAATATTTTTGTACCAAGATGATTCCCTTGCAAAATATAAAGAAATGAAAAGTGGCTCAAGACTTTGCACAGTGCTGTGTTCTGAATGTGAAAAATTCAAAGATGAGTCATTTCATTTGCTTAGGTCATGAAAGGTGTAAAGGTGTGTTTTCGACTCCCGACAGCTGTGCTATAGCCAGTCACTGAACACACAAGCTCCTGATGAACCAGCAAATGCCCAAATGGTTGCACCACTCATAAGCTTAACTTAAATTTTCATCCATGTACCCCCTTTTGACACTATGAACACTTATTCCTGTATAACTTTCTGCACAGCCCTAATGACTACCATGCAAATGTGTACAAATAGAATAGTGTACAAATAGTGTAAAAATAGGAAGTGGCGTTCAAATATATCCATGGGTTTTAGACACAATATGCACACTAACAAATGCTGACAGAAACCAGAAAGAACCCATCCTCCTCCGTGGGGAATATGTCTTTGGGCAGCTTGTTTCCTTGATGGCGACAGAGGGAACAGGAACAATAATTTGTCAAATTGTCTTCAGATAAAAAGCAGCATGCTACCACAAGTACAGGCAAAAGGGCTGCTTGGTTTTTTTTCTCTCTCTCTCTCTCTCTCTCTCTCTCTCTCTCTCTCTCTCTCTCTCTCTCTCTCTATCTCTCTCTCTCTCACACACACACACATACCATGTGTTGTTCTGACACTGACAAAGCAGGAATTATTTCCCAGCTGTTTGCTTTGACTGTTGCTCATGCAAAAGTCCAGTCTCAAGTTACAAATCAGTCCTTGAGATGCTGTTCATGTTGGTTCTCAAAACAATTCTCTGTGTGTGTGTTTATGCAGGAATGCATGTCTACAGACTCCTAGCTGTCTGCCAAACACTTGCGCAGGTGTTCTAAGCTCTCTGAGGGGAGTGCCCAGCATGCAGCTTGTCCCAAGGTATATACTAGCTGCACACACAGCTCAAAAGTATAGAATGCATGTTTTTAAAAATCAAATCTCAAAGCAGCTATCTATTTTTTAATAGATAATTACAAGATTTAAAGTTCAAATTTAAGCCACTTCAGTTGATGCTCTGTAGGTTAGGCAGACTGTTGAGTAAATCAACGACAGTGAACTCACCAAAGCAACAGTAAAGTGAAATGCTCCAGGTAACCAATAAATTATATATATATATATATGTATGCATGTATGTGTATATATATGTGTATGTATATATTTTATATATATATATATATACTGTCTATTTTTTTTTTTTTTTTTTTTTATGTATATATTTATTATATTCCCTGGTTGATTTTACATGTATGATATGATATATGCACCCTGTTATCATGTTTGTACACCTTTGAAAAACAATGCAGTTCTTGGTTTACATAGAAAATGGACTGGCTGTGGGCAGACAGACAGAAATAAACCCATCAATACAGCTTCTCAGGTTTGCTGCCAGAGTCTATATTCCATGAGAGCTCTTTTTTTTTTTCTTTTTTATTTCCAACCTAGACTCTGAAAAGCCTCCGGCATTCTCTGCAGTTTTTGGGCTTCGGGAGGGGGGTGCAGAGAGGTGGAGATTTCAACAGACAGGTAACCTTGGCAACAATGAGGACCACTTAGCCATTCCAGGTTTGTCTCCAGAAAGCATTAGCATTACAACTATTGTTTTTATCTCACATACTAATTTTTGTCAGGCGTTTTTTAATGCTAATGCTAATGCTAATATATTTTGTGTGTGTATATATATATATATATATATATACAGTACTGTGCAAATATTTTAGGCAGGTGTGGAAAAAATGCTGTAAACAAAGAATGCTTTCAGAAATATACATAATGATTGTTTATTTTTATCAATTTACAAAATGCAAATTGAGCGAACAAAAGAAAAATCTAAATCAAATAAATATTTGGTGTTACTACCTTTGTGAAACCAACATCAGTTCTTCTGAATACACGAGCCCTGATCTCAACATCATCCAGTGTGTCTGGGATTAAATGAAGAGACAAGAAGGATGTGAAGGCTACATCCTGAAAGATCTGTGGTTACGTTCTCCAGATATTTGAACAACCTATGACCGAGAGTTCCTTCAAAAACTGTGTGCAGAGTGTACCTAGAAGAATTGATGCTGTTTTGAAATATTAGGTGAGTCACACCAAATATTGATTTGATTTAGATTTCTGTTTTGTTCATTCACGCATACATTTGTTGATTGATGAAAATAAATGATTCACACTTCCATTTTTGAAAGCATTTTTACAGCATTTTTTCACACCTGCCTAAACCTTTTGCACAGTACTGTGTGTGTGTGTGTGTGTATATATATATATATATATATATATATATATATATATATATATATATATATTTTATATTTTTTTAAGGAAAATTGCAAAGCTGAAGAAATGTGGTTTGCTGACACCAAAAACTCTACAGTTTATTAATAATAATCCTTTATTTATAATCCCACGAAAATTCATTCTCTGCATTTCACCCATGTGCAGCAGTGGGCTGCTATTAGCACCCGGGGAGCAGTGGGGACAGCACCTTGCTCAAGGGTACCTCAGGGCAACCTACTGGGAAGGGGTTTGAACCCCCAATCCTCCGATCATGTAGCTAACACCCTAACCACTAGGCCACCGCTGCCACACATCTTGTGTTAAAACTCCTAATTCTATTAGGCCTGGATTGCATTAATGAGTGTAGTATTGTATTAACGTGTGTGTGTGTGTGTGTGTGTGTGTGTGTGTGTGTGTGTGTGTGTGTGTGTGTGTGTGTGTGTGTGTGTGTGTGTGTGTGTGTGTGTGTGTGTGTGTGTGTGTGTGTGTGTGTGTGTGTGTGTGTGTGAGCGCTGTTTAAGCACATTGGAGAGGAATTCAGCAAAGTCCTTCCAGGATTTCTCCATCACCCAGCCTGGATTAAAAGGCTCTCAGTGAAATGTTAGATACATATAGCACTCATTTAGTGCTGAACCTAAAAAGCTTGAGAGAGAGAGGAGGAGGAGAGGGGGGAGGGGTTCTTTTTCAAATTAGTGCACAAATTACTAATTTAGATTTACTAGTCATTTATTTATTTATTTATTTCATATTTTTAAATATTTAAGTAAATGAAGCGCATCTGGTTAGTTTCCTTGATATATAATAAGTTGTTCAACTTCATACACTCTTTAATCAAGAAAAAGTACAGATACTTTTGGAAAAAACTGTGTAACTGGTAAAAAATCTGATAAAAGTGCAAGCACGTATTTAACTTTTGTAACGCTGGGGTGGTGTGGGTAGGATGTAAATGCATAGCCGGGATGCTTGTTTTTAGCATTATTAGACATAGTGAACGTAACCAAAGATACAAACAGAAGGCACCACTGTTACAATGGAACTAACCCATGTGAATGACTGACGCTCTCTACTGTGTCACTCAGTAAAAAATACACTCTGAAATGTAAAAGTAAAAATGACCACTTAATGGCCACACTAGCTAGTAAGTGAATATGTTACCAAACATACTTGTTTTTGCTTTTAATTTAGTTATGCGTAGCTGGTATCAGTAACACAAACAATGCCTACATATTATGTGTATCAATACTTTGTTTCATAATAATTACTACCCATGAGTTGATCTCTCCCCACTGCCTAGCAGTTAGGGTCTTGATCCCATTATCGGAAGGTTGTAGGTTCGAGTCCCAGATCAGAAGATTGGCCTGAAGTACCCTTGAGAAAGGCATTGTCCCCATTAATAGAGCTAGAGATTTATTACTGCAAGAAAAAGTTATTGTTGAATGTATACTCAGGCTTAACGTCAAGGAGCCTGGCAAATGAGCTGAATCAAGATTGTTTGTGCTGTTCCTTAACTGAGTTTTGGAATCCCCTGCCAGATATTACAACACACGCTGTATGAGATTTGAACTCGACTCTCTTTGACAGCCAAGCTGCCAACATCTCAAAATGAATGTTGTATGAAGGACACTTTTCTCGTTCACTCTGTTGGCTACTCGCCTCATTTATTCATAAGAAGGAAAGCAGGAAGAGTGCTGGACAGTTACAGCAGCAGGCCTTAGAAGGCTGTCAGGCCATGCTAGCAAAAAAAAAAAAAAAAGAATGAAAGAAAGAGAACTGTAGCGTTGGATGAAGAGAGATGGAGAGTGTGCTCTGGGTTGTTCTCCTGGTAGAAGGAGAAGGGAATAAAGTAATGACACCAGGAGGTGAACGGTGTGAATCTGATTTATCGCCAGTCATGTCTGAGGTGGACAAAGCAACAAGGACAGTGTATAAAAGTGGTTTTATGAATTTATTTATTTATTTAGTTGTTGCAGATTTACAGGCTATTTCTCTCACTTGCCATATCAGCCGTTACCTCTGAGTTTGTAATGACTTACTGGGTAAGAAAAATGAAGATGCAGTTTAGTTTCACAGAGGATCTTGTCATTGATCACTGACTGCCTGGTATTGCACCAGGTCTGCTCTCCTTCCATCATCTGTCTTAGCAGTGCTTGAATCTGTGTTGTTTTCTGTGAAGTATAAGCATCCAGGTTTTGATGAGAATGTACTGCACATGGAGGGGGGGAATGTCATTTAAACTCAGTTCAGAGTGTATATGGGCCTTAAAAAGGCAAGATTATGAAAGGTAAAATAAAAGATCTGACTGTGTGTGTGGTGGGGTGAAAGAGATAAATCTGCTGCTGGGGGGAAATGAACAAACTGAGAGTAGAGGGGGGAAGGAGAGATGAAGAGAAGCTTCTCTGGTGGGCCTGGCTGAGGGACGACGAGAGAGAGAGAGAGAGAGAGAGAGAGAGAGAGAGAGAGAGAGAGAGAAATAAAAGAAGGGCTGGAAAAATAATGGAGAAGAGACAGATGGTGAAATGACTCCAGTGTTGATCTGGGTATTAATGGACACAGCTGCCATTGCTTGTGTTTGTCTTTGTCTTTTTGGGTGTGAATGTCCTCCTGTGTGTTTATGGTGGTGAGGAAAGGACAGTAATGTAGCCTTGCTGCTTTTTTTCAGAGTTCATCAACGTTTAATCTTACATTCCTCTTCTATTTTGATCTATTCTTTTGGCTGCTGCACTGTAACATTTATCCTAAGCCCTATGTAAGAAAGGCCCATGTGTGGGTTTACTGCCCTCTAGTGGTTAAAAACAAACAAACAGCAAGAAATACGAAATGTGAAAGAAAAACATTAGTCAGTAGTGAGCAGAGAGCATGATGTGCCTTAGAAGACTCATGCTAACAAAAAATAAATAAAGAAAAATAAAGAAAGAGAACAGTAGCGATGGAGGAAGAGGCACCAGAGAGATGGAGAGTGTGTTCTGGGTTGACTGTCTGGTAGAAGATGGGAATAGAGTAATGACACCAGGAGGTGAATGGTGTGAATCTGACTTATTGTCAGTCATGTCTGAGGTGGACAAAGCAACCAAGGGCAGTGTATGAAAGTGGTTTTGTGAATTTATTCATTTATTTTATTTTTTCGTTGCAGATTTGGCCTGCACTGTTTACATCTTTAGTCTAAACTGGCACCAAATCACATGGAATCTAATCTGTCTGTAATCTAATTATTTCTGGGAACTAAAACAATCTGTCAGGATTAATATATACAGTTAGGTCCATAGATATTTGGACAGAGACAACTTTTTTTTGTACAATGCCACAATGAATTTTAAATGAAACAACTCCGATGCAGCTGAAGTGCAGACTTTTAGCTTTAATTCAGTGGGTTGAACAAAAAAATTGCATAAAAATGCAATAAAATGTTTGAATATGTTCATTTCTATTACTTGATTGAAAACCCTTTGCTGGGAGTGACAGTCTGAAGTCTTGAACTCATGGACATCACCAGATGCTGGGTTTCCTCCTTTTAATGCTCTGCCAGGCCTTTACTGCAGGCTTTCAGTTGCTGTTTGTTTGTGGGCCTTTCTGTCCTGAAGTTTAGTCTTCCTTAGAAGTGAAATGCTGCTCAATCGGGTTCAGATCAGGTGACTGACATGGACATTCAAGATTATTCCGTTTCTTTGCTTTAATAAACTCCTGGGCTGCTTTGGCTGTATGTTTTGGGTCATTGTCCATCTGTATTATGAAACGCTGAGCAGACAGTATGTCTTTGAACATCTCTGAATTAATTTGGCTGCTTCTGTCCTGTGTCACATCATCGATAAACACTAGTGTCCCAGTGCCACTGGCAGCCATGCACGCCCAAGCCATCACACTGCTTCCTCCGTGTTTTACAGATGATGTGGGATGCTTTGGATCATGAGCTGTTCCACGCCTCCATACTTTTTTCTGAATAATTTTTTCATTCTGGTAGAGGTTGATCTTGCTTTCAGCTGTCCAAAGAATGTTTTTCCAGAACTGTGCTGGCTTTTTTAAGATGTTTTTCAGCAACATCCAATTGCAGTGCACCCTCTGTATTCAAGTCAGGTAAAGTCAAGTAGGTTTTTATTGTCATTTCAACCATAGACACAGTACATAGTGAAACAAAATAACGCTCCTCCAGGACCCTGGTGCTACACATAAGGCAACATTACACACAACATAAGACAAACAAACAAGTGCAGACAACAACAGACAGAACAATAGCCATTCAGTGCATTCATCCTTCAGATAGCCACAGTGTTACAGAACAAAGCAGCGTCCAGGTCTTTTTGCATTGCTGAGTTCACCAGTGCTTTCTTTCTTTCTCCGGATGTACCAAACTGTAGATTTTACCCCTTCTAATATTGTAGCAATTTCTTGGATGGGTTTTTTCTGTTTTTGTAGCTTAAGGATGGCTTGTTTCACCTGTTCACTGTTGTTTGTCTGTTCACAGCAAAATCTTCCACATGCAAGCACCAGAACTCAGATCAACCAAGGCCTTTTATCTACTTAACTGATAATGACAAAATGAAGACACCCACACCTGCCCATAGAAATAGCCTTTGAGTCAATTGTCCAATTGCTGGTCCTATAAGAGAGGCATGTTAAGTAGTTGAAACTCCTTAACCCTTTTCCAATTTGAATGTGGATACCCTCAAATGAAAGCTGAGTCTACACATTATTTCCATGTCCATTATATAACTATAATTGGAATATGTACAGTAAACAGGTACAAAAACAAAACTTGTGTCAGTGTCCAAATATATATGGACCTAACTGTAGTAGCATTGTTAACAGTATCAAATTAATACATATACATGTAGTTAAAGTTAATATTTTTATTATTTTAATATAATAGTATTAATCCTTATTGATACTTTCGTTCAAACTGAAGGCCTAACTCCAAAAGTCCAAAGCTAGTAATGAGTGAAAGCTAGCAAAACACTAAAGTTCATGAACTTGCAGTGACATCAATCAGTTACTTCAGTATTAAACAATTCTTTTTTATTGCTGTATTGTATTCTCATCTGCCTTTAGTTTACAGATATAAATGAGCTCTCTCTCTCTCTCTCTCTCTCTCTCTCTCTCTCTCTCTTCTCTCTCTCTCTCTCTCTCTCTCTCTCTCTCTCTCTCTCTCTGTATGTGCGTGTGTGTGTGTGAGTGTGTGTGTTTGTGTGTGCGTGTGCGTGTGCGTGTGCATGTGTGTATGTGTGCATGCATAGCAGCATTAATTATTTCCATAATGTGGGTTAGATATGAAAGGCAAATGGGATGAGAAATAAGAACAGACCGTACGCACTATTAGGTGAAAAGCTGTAAAAATGCAAATTTGCAACACCTGAGCCCAGGAGATTAACTTGGGAAATAGAGCTGAGAATAAGGAGCTTATTACAGAAAGGACACATTAGCATAATAGTATTGCTGGATGTTCACTGCTTAAAGGTATTTATCAAGAGTACATTTTATGACCAGGTGGTAAGAGGGGTTATGTGTGTGTGATCATTTACTTGATAAAACCATTGCAAAACGCTGCGCGCGTGTGTGTGTGTGTGTGTGTGTGTGTGTGTGTGTGTGTGTGTGTGTGTGTGTGTGTGTCTTTTAGTAAGTGCAGATTTAGGGGGCATAAAGGAATGGGGAATGGTTCAGTAATTTATGGTTCAGCAACTTCCTCCGCACCACAAATGTATCCGATCTGCTAAGTCATGTTTATTTCTCCTCTTGGCTCCTTTCATGTTGCAATGAATCTGTAAAGTCAGGAGACTCTTTGGTTGACATCTTCCTTGCAGCTCCAGTGCAAAACTAATGGCACAAACTTCAGATAACAAAAATGTCTAATCTGACATAATTTGGGTGTGAGTAAGTAGTTATATGTGAATATGCTTTTAAAACACAAAAACAACAAGTAAATGAGCTGTTTTGTGACTTGGTTTTCATATACTGTTTGGACCTATTCAGTCCATTTGGGTTTGGATCTAAAGAAGAATATGAGTTTCAGATTTTTCAGATTGGATTTTCTTTTTTTTTTTTCTTTTAGGTGGAATTAAAACTAGTTATGTTCAAACAGATAGAACATTTATCTTTTGTTTTTGACCATCCAGTCTTACAAGTGAACAAATTATCAAAAGATTTTATATTATGCAAACATTATATGAATGTGTTGGCATGCCCTCTTTGACTGATTTAAACTTTTTAAAAGTTGTTTAAACTACAGAAGTCTCTTGATGTCTACTCTCACTAGGTTTTGGATTTCAGCTGCAAAGACTGTTAAAAAACTGTTGTTAAAAAGAGAAAAACCAACAAGAAGACTTATGGAGGAAGGCATGACATTTTGAAGTTGTGAAAAGGGAAAAATCCATTAGAATCATTTCACAGACATTTGGCAAAGCCACCATTTATCTGAAATTGTCTGAAATGTCCTGAAAAAGAAGGAAACCACTGGTGTACTGAGAGAACAGGTGCAGAAAACAATGACAGCTGCTGACAGCAGTGATAGCAGATAGTGATAGCAGAAAAGAAAACCCCCAGAACAAGTAATTGAAACCTCATTGAAAACCTCCACATAGCATGGGTATAGATATCTATATTTACTGTGTAAGCAATGCTTATGTATTATAGAGAGGTCAAATAGTTTCTGGGATAAAGTTTTATGGAGTGATAAGATAAAGATCAATCTCTACAAAAGTGATGAATAGTTGGTGTGATCTTAATCTTTACAAAAGTAAAAAAACTGCAATATTCTTATTGCAATATTGTAATATTACAATATTGTAATATTCTTACTTTGAAAATCATGTAAATAATTGACAAAACCTTGATTCATTTTCTTCATTCATCAGGGCTGAATAAATAAAAAAATAGATTGAAAAACCCTTTGAAATATAAACTCTGTTGATGCCCTACAGGTCATACAGCTACATACATGCATACAGCTATAATGGAACAAATGGAACATTTGTATAAAGTGGCTGATAGGGTCTCGTTCATTATCCCTTCCAGATTACAGGTTCCATTATGATTTTTGTGTCCTCTTAGAAAAACAGTATAAAGTGAAAGAGAAGCTAAAAATAATTTGGCCAGCATCGAAACCAATGGTGTATATGATGTACATGATTATTCATATATTCATAATAACATCCCAATGTGCTTTCCCCTGAGTACTGTAAGATTGAATGTTTTGAATCAAAACCTCCTCAAGAGAGTAAAGAGGCCATTTAATTATGATGTACTTTGCTGTTCATTTTGTCTAAATGACAAGGCAAACATCTGCATTTCTTAATGCTGTTCCCTTCTTCCCTTTCTTCAGAGCTTCACAGCTCTTTAATGAGATGCATAATTACAAAGATTGCAAATCTCATGGATTTAAGTAAAGCTTGCCAAGACTGATGTTCCTGGGTGGTCTTGTTCAGACAGTAAACCACTGTTTAAACAAGATGATATAGAGATTAGCATCTCTAAAGAATGTGGCATGACTCAGGAGCTCAGAACTGTGAGTATGGCTGGTTAAATTTGTTTTTTGGATATTCCAGATGTAACTGTACTTTTTTACATTATCCAAATGTAGGTGTCTTGGATCAGCCAAGAAAGGTGCAGAGTCCAAATTTTACTTGTTTAGTTTGGAGCTGAGAGGTGAACATCATACAAACAGTGAATGTGAACAGTCACTTAAATTGTTGCTATAAAAAAGATCATTTGTCATTGTGAATACAGCACACCTCAAGCAAATTCTATCTCTGCATCTGACCCATACATGCAGTACAGCAATGGGCAGCTACACAAATCCGGTGCCCGGGGAGCAGTGTCAAGGGTATCTCAGGGTAACCTACTGGTCTGGGACTAGAAACCATGACCATAATCCCTGATCCAATTATGGGGCCTAGTCCCTAACCACTAGTCCACTGCTGCCACCACCAAAAACACACCAAAAAAAAACTTCTTCATAGACTTCTCAAACTACATTCAGGTCTTCATTAAGTTCACAAAGCAAGCATCATTTGTCAAGTGTCAATTTGTCAAGTGTCTCTCTGCAGTATCCAACTACCAAATAAAGTTGTTTAATTTTACTTTTAGAACTCTTTTAGAGCCTTTCATCCTAAGTGTGCTGGTGTCAGCTCCATCCCCATCTCTGACACTGGTTAAGATAAGGGGCTTTCATGACAGATGCAAACTGCATGTTGGTAATTTAAATGCGAGAACGTGAAAATTACAAAATCGTGTATTCTCTCAAAACTATGAAGCAAGGGGAAATTGTGCTGCAGTCCAGAATATTGGCTATCATGACAGGCTGATGGATGGAGTGTCCCTTTAGGTAAACTGACAGTCAAGATTTTGTTTCATGAAGAGCATTAAGAACAACTGCTGTCTCTCAGAGTTTATATTGATTAGCTATTCTTTGTTGTTTTAAGGTCACATGTTTGTAATTTAGTTGTTATTCTTCAGTGGGCAGCCAAAAGATATTTTTTAGAATGCACTTTTCCGTTTGTTTCTTTACCCATTTGCCACTACAGCATGTTCTACATTTACTGAGCTCTGAAGTGTAAAACAAGAGTGTGATCTCTGATTGGACATAGAACAAGTTGTGGAGCCTGGGAGAAACTTCCAGGGAATGCATTATCTTGATGCATCCCCATCTCCAAGGGGACTCAGCTATGACCTTGATTAGGCAATGTCATTTTTTACCTTTTTCCTGGTCTGTGAATGTATATGACACTACATGTAAACCACTAGATGGCAGTTGAGAGGAGGGAATTAGGAACCATATGATTTTTATAATTTTTTGTATTGTGGATCTGATAAAGGCATTGAGGGTGGACTGCAAAGAGGCATTTTTTAAATGTATAACTCTGTAATAACCCTATTATTCTAAAATAATAGATTTTAGAAGTGCCTTTTAAGTATTTGGTGTTACAACTATAGTTCTTGTCTCTATGTCATTATTACAGTTAAATGAAGTTGATTACTCAGATTACAGAAATTATTCTTGAATTAGATGACTTTGTGTAAAACTCCCTTTGATATATTTCTTATATTACTGTCCTGCTGAGGAAAAGATAATTACAACAGTTAGGATTAAGAAGCTGATGGTTTTGCCTTCAAATATAAATTAATGGTTAACATTTCTATTGAACACCTTAAAACACCTTAAAATCAGAAAACCATCAAATTCATAAAGAACGAGTTATGTTCCCCCTGTTAAACCATTATGATCCTTTACACTGATTGATTAACCCATCAGGAAATACAAAATACCATTGCTTACTCTTAGATAGTTAAAAAAAAAACCTCCAATGGCCACAGAAACTTAACGGTTTAAAACAGGGAGGTATTGTTTCATCTGTTTTTTTGCTGATAATGAATGCTAATAAATGGATAAGTATTAGTTTTCATACTTAGCCATCTTGTATCAACACATAGACATGCTTTAGAATGCTGAATTGACTAAGATGACTTATTAATGTTTTGATAATTTTCCTTTCTTAGCTTTTTTAGGCAAGTGCCATGTACAAAGACAAACTATCCTTCCTTTCTACAAATGTTTGTCTTTATTGCATTATATTTATACACTTTATTTTTGCCATGAATTTACCAAATGGAAATAATACACAAATCTATTGCAAGTTTTTTTTTCCAGCCTGTGGACATACACTGTTGAGACAAAGGATTATCTTCCATTGTACACCAAGACACCAGAGAAGGGCACCTCTAAAGCACCCATCTTTGGTCGAGGTCTAACTTTGAAGGCCTCAGTGTATTCTGTACTCTTGTATTCTTCACTGTTGTAGTCTTTCTCATCTCACTGTGTACTGCATAGGTGCCCCCTTTGAGCTTCGTTAAGGGACTGTTTGCATTTTTGATGTGGTGTGAGTTTGCAGAGTTCATATTGAAAGTGGAGGTCCACAGTGAAGAGTAGAGAGCATTCTGGCCATAAGCAGCTGGAAGACAGAAGTTCAAAAGTTCTGCTCAGTCCAGACTTGCTCAGCTCCTCGTAGGTTTTTTAGTTGGTAGTAGTATTGGGCCCCTGCATGAGTGACTAAGGACCTGAGTTAGAAAAGGAGAGACTTAATGTAACCCTGTGTCTGGGACTGAGGGCCTTAAGAGCTTTCCTCAGGATAAAATGTGTGGTATAGTTGGTCCTGGAAGATGCCAGCATAGGTGCGCACAGCCTGGGTCGTCTCATCAAACAGGTTCCTGAAAGAAAAATAAACGTAGTAATACTTGCTTAAGTTTGCTATTTGATGACAATTAAAAAAGAATTACTGATAATGTATTACAGTTCATAACATAATTGTTTTTTTTTTTGTCAGATTTCAGAGAGTCCAACGTTTATTGGCTACCTAAATTCTTACCTATTAACTTACATTACCTGCACTAAGCACTAGAATATTATGGCTCTATAGAGCAAGGTAAGGTAAATGGGAACTTACTTGGCTTTCTCTTCCAGCTTAAGGCCTTTGATGCTATCTAGGTATCCACTGGCAGTATTCAGGCCCTTGTCATAATAGGATTTTAATTGGTCCATCACAGTGGCAACCGTTCCCTTTTCCTCATCCTCGGCCTGTCTTGGCACACGGAAGCTCTCCGTTCCTGTGATGACAAAGCCTTAAATTTATAAAGTTTATAGACTTCCTGTGTGTGTGTGTGTGCGTGTGTGTGTGTGTGTGTGTGTGTGTGCGTGTGTGTGTGTGTGTGTGTGTGTGTGTGTCTGTGTGTGAACCTACCCAGGCCAAGAACCGCAATGAGGACAGTGATGATGAGCAGCTTGTGCATGATGGCTAATGGATCTGGTGGAAAAGCAGAGAAAAGAAAAAAAATGAGGCTGTTGGGAGAATTTGGTAAACACAAGGTGTCAGCAATACATCACTTTGAGGTTAGCCAATTTCCATAATGAAATTCAAAATATCCATTAGCTTAAAATGGATGTTATTTAGCATTAACTTTTAGCATTTCTTTATTATATTTGCTATAGACATGAATAAGTTGAAAAATAACAGCATCCATTAGTCAAGCTTTAGTTATTGTTTTGATTTTTACATCTTTCTTTTAGTTTATATATATGTGTGTGTGTGTGTGTGTGTGTGTGTGTGTGTGTGTGTGTGTGTATGTGTGTTATTTTTGAAATAACACAGTAAAGTAACAAAAACAAAAAATGGGTCATTTACATATACAAAACAGGCTGTTTAATGCATAAAAGAAAGTTGAACTGAGAAAATGATGATGTAAAAACCAATTTTTGAAAATGTCAGAAGAAGACTTCAGAAGAAGTCTAAAAATATGAATTATAGAGTACTTTAAGTTTAGCTCAATTTAAAAAGCTCTTTTTAAAGTGTTGTAGTAACATAAAATTTCTGCATCTGTACAGGAAAAGAAAAACTATAACATATAGCTATATTATGTAAATCTATATAATATATTACATTTATACTGTATATACATTACATATATACAATTTGGTTATATTTAATATAGACAATATAATCTGTACTACAGAATTGTTCACAAACTTTGTGGAAGCTAAAACTACACCTAGATCAAGCCTCGACATGCTGGTATAAAATCGTTCTGTCTGTTAAATATTTGCTTTCTGTGTGATTGCCATGATTAAAAGAAAAGCCTGAAGACGATTGTACTCACGGCCTCTCCTCAGCAGAAAGTGTGTCAGGTTGGTAAGAAGGTGAGGTGCTTTTGGCCTATCTTTTATATACAAGAACACATGTGTTTACATATCCACACAAATGCCAAAGTACAATGCTCAGAGATAAATGAGTGTGTGTGTGTGTGTGTGTGTGTGTGTGTGTGTGTGTGTGTGTGTGTGTGTGTGTGTGTGTGTGTGGGTTTGTGAGTAACAGAAAGAAAGAGACAGACAGACAGAAAGACAGAAAGACAGAACAGTGCAGAGTTAATGTGAGATAATATTTCTCAGTGTAAGGAAACTGTCAGGTCAGTTTTCCAAATTTGATTTAATTACCTTAGCACTGATTGCTTCTGTTGTTAGCCTTAGTCAGCACACTGTGATCAACAAACAGACAGTAGCCTTTACTGATGACTATTGATGTGACTATTAAAAACGTTTCTAGTGTCTAGTGTGTTGTCCTCTTAATATGTCTTCATATATGGTAATGACCTTATCCTATCATTGCATTCCTCCCACCCATCCAAATAAATAAGTACACAAGGGAACATTTTTCTCTTGCGCAAGCACACTGCTATCACATTTGCAGTCCTAAGTCTATTTTGCCATTGACACGTCAGCCTGTTGATTTTAAGCTTATCTGCATGCACTGCGCACTCTTTGCAGGGACCACTGTCTCCAGGATGATGGAAAGCAATAAACATTTAGATGCTGTGGTGGCATTTGGCTGCTTTTCAGGACAAAAAAATTATTAAGATAAAAAAAAATGCAGTATTAATATGAGCAAAGGTCTAATTCCAGAATTATGTATCCCACTGACATTAAAGAAACAAGTATGCAAAGTAAAAACATTTTAACACAGGTAAAGTGCCTTTCACAGCAGCTTACTTGCATGTTTCACATAACAAATATAACATTTGTAAACCTTTTCAAAACAATTTTACATAAAAAAATAACATTTAATATAGTTGTTAAAATGTTTGAAACATTACTTTGACATTAATCAAAATATGAATTACATGCTGGAAACCTTTTTTTCCCCCATAAATTATCTATAATAAAATTAGAAAAATGTGCATTTTTAGCTTCATTTTGACCCTGTTGCCTCAACCCTCTTGACACCTGGTGCCTAACTCTGGTCATGGAGAGCCAGGGTCCAAGACAACACAAACACTAAGCCTGGCAATTAACAGGTAAGTTCAATCAGGTGTGTTCAGGAAATTGGCCCTCCTGAAACAGATTGGGCAGCCATGTTCATTACCTAATATGAGCAGACGTCATAAAAGTGCATTTGGTTTGTTTCCATGTTTTGACCTGATGTCCTCACAGTTTCAAGAAAGCTTACCCTGTGTTTGCATGCGTATGTATCTGAGGTTGTGACCTGACTATAGAGGCCTACAAACTAGCATACAGGGAAAGTGGATCAATGTTTAATTGTCCTTGTCACTGTGGACTTTGGATGTTTTTTCCACAGCAATGGATTGATGTATTGTTAAAGTTTGCTTAAAATGTTAGTTTTATGGGGCTTTAATGTTCATTTAAATTTGTTTATAACAAACAAAAAACGATTGTGGTCATTTTCTTCTTTCATTCCTTTATCACGCAACTGCCACAAAAGAGGTGAGTCAAGATTTGTGTGTGTGTGTGAAAGTGAGAGCTCTTCTCATTGTGAAATGCAGCAAAGCACAACACAACGAAATTCAACCTCTGCGTTTCACCCATACACACACGTGCAGCAGAGGGCAGCTATTGAACGTGCCTGGGGAGCAGTGACAGGGATGGTACCTTGCTTAAGGGTACCTCAGGGCAACCTACTGGTGAAGGAATTGAATGCACAATCTTCCAATCCGGGGGCCAGCCGAACTCCCTAACCACTAGGCCTCTGTGTGTGTGTGTGTGTGTGTGTGTGTGTGTGTGTGTGTGTGTGTGTCCAGAGGAGAATCGGAAATCCTTTGTGCCTTGGTCACTCACACAGCCTCTCTGGCCACCTGAAAAGTTGTTTTTCCTTGTTTGTGGTGCCTTTGTCACCCCTCTGCTTTGGATTTTTGTAAAGCTGATGGTGACGGAGTTTATACCAGCTAACACAGGGCGAAAAGTGGGGGGAAAAACACTGGACAGGTTACCAGCCCATTGCAGGGCAGACTCACAGTCTCACACACAAACACACACCTAGGGATCAACTTAGCATCTCCAATCCACCTGATGTGCATAGATGGTCTTTGGATGGTTGGAGGAAACTGGAGCACCTGGAGAAAACCCACACAACTCCACACAGAAAGGACCTGTAATGCCCCACCTGGGAATCAAGCCCAGGAACTTCTTGCTTTGAGACAGCGCTACCCACTGCACCAGCCTAAATGTCACATTAAAACAAAATTAGATTAATTAAATTAAAATGACTAGAAGTGCAGCATATAAATTAAACAGGAAAAGTGGACATTAAAAAGGGGTATTAGAGTGTTAGAGTTGTTAGGAGAGGAGGTTTTCTCAGAAATGATGAGTTTTTAAGCATTACATGAATAATAAAATGCACTTTTATTTTTTATAGGCAACAGTGTATATTTCAGTGACAAAAATCACAAAGTGTAGCTGAGTCTGTTTGAAGTTGTTAGCAGCTGGACGTAGTTTGAGCTAATAATGGTCATGCACTTAATCAGCATGCAAAAAGGTGGCTGTGAACTTCCAATATTTGCTTACTAAATTAGTTGCAGTGCAGTGCTACAGAAGCAAATTTTAGGCCTGTCTTCAATGAATTTGAAATGGGGGGAATTGTGCAAATTTCCACTGCATTTTGCATTTTAGCATGCTAACAACTACTAAATAACGTAAAAATGACACAGAAAACATATAATAAATATATCAAGATTTGGATAGGGATTTGACCCTGATGTCCAACTTGTTTAAGTTTTCTAATAAGTGAGAGGATGAATGGGCTCCTAAGTAAATCCCTTGCTGTTGAAAACCAAACAAAACTGTGACAATCCACATCTACTGTGTCCAAGCTACTTTGGGTTGGGTTAGATTCTTGATGTAAATCTAGGAATACCTTAAATGTCTCTGGTAGGCTTCAGGGTCACGCCCAAACAGTCTACTGCATATAATCTTTAAGCAGTTAGAGTGAGATAGTAGAGTTTCAGTAGCTTCGCTTTTCCTATAACAGTCCAAGACTATGAATATTCAAACAATACCTTGCCGAGTTTCTAGAGTCTAGAGTGAGAAGATCAAAAAGTATAATTTACTGTGTAACAGCTTGTCAATCTAAAGTTAGTTACAGACCATATATATTTCAAACGTAAGCTGGGTGAGTCATTATGAAGCTAGGACGAGCCAAACTGAATTGAAACTACAACAAAACAAATGTCTTTTTGGTTACACTGCATTCACTCAGATTCTGCTCTGTTTGAAGGTTTTCAGTTAAAATTAACTTCTTAAGCCCACTGACCAGGTCCATTTTTTGACAATATGATGTGTGTAACTAATAATTAATACAATCTGTGCTAATGGCTAAAAGCGTGACTGTTTTGAAGCAACTTCTGAAACAACTCAGATCCAAAACTATTACTGGAACCTATTTATGTAGTATGGAAATGAGTTCTGTAATTTGTGGCCATGATGTTAGAAATCCTTTTTGCAATGCAATTTTTTGGTATATTGGGAGAATAACGTGTATTACCTAACACAACCTAATAATGCAATGTATGAATCCAATAATTCAAATACATTTTTTACAGCCCCTCCATTTTTATGACATTTTCACCTTGTCTATACTGGGATGAAAATAGTACATGTGGAATGACTACTTAGTTTAATCAATGATTGGTTGCAGCAAAAGCTTGACAGTGTGTCCAAGTGAAGATTCTTGAATGCCAAAAACAAAACCACAGAAATAAAGGGACACTGAGTTCTTTTCCTATCACTTAAATAAATCCAGATGAGCCAGTAATGGCCAAGCTTGCACCTGGATCATCATGTTTGGATAGGGCTTGACTTTCCAGCCCCTGCTGATTTTCCCCTTAAAGCTTAATGCATATCTTTGATCCCTTTGTTTGAACAATGAACTGCATGCAACTTGGAGACAGCATACAAAGCGTTTTCTTTACTACTTCAAATCTTTAATCAAACAGTAATTCCTTGGTTTTCCATTTTTTTTTATTCTTGCTTAACAAATGATGGTGTTTTCCATACGTTGTACAGAGGAGCATGAAAATACACACGATATTTACAGTAACAAGCCTGTAATCTACATCTACATAATGACTTTGCTAATAACACACTGTATCACAGTTAGCTCTTTTGCTTTAATTCTGTGTTGTTGTGCATGTTTATTACATGTTTTCTGTAATTGAGAATGTCTAGCTAGGCTTAAAGCACAGCTCAGCCTCCAGGAAAACACACTCTGGGGAATGAGGAAAGGGTGGGTGATCATCTGGCTTAACTCTCATCTGCTGGTAGCCATGTGTCCAGCACGGGCTTGATGCTGTTGATGGCTTCATCCAGGTACTCGCCGACGTAGGGACGCAGGTACTCGCCATACAGACCAAGAGCACTCAAGCGAGCCTTTTCTACAAGGGGTTCCATTCCCTCAGCCACTCCACTGTACCAAGCACACACCAAAAAATGAAATGATTAACATATCTGATTAGCTTGAAATTGAAAGAGACATCAAGCTTTACTTCATTAATAGAAGACCTCAAGTAAAGCTTGTAGCATGTAGATCCAACTAATATTTTTTTTTATAAGCATGGATAAAAACTGTCTGGTAGGTTAAATCAAGGCTAATACTGGTGCTAATGTTTAAAACTAGAACAGTATCAGAGACTGAGTCAAAGATAGCAGTTTAATAAGTAGGTGAACGAACTAACTGCAAAATAATGAAGGTCAATCTCCAAGACCAGCTTTATTGTGCGACTAGGAAACCTGGAACAGTTAGGGGGTGATCAGCAAGACAATATTCATTTGCATCAAGAGTTAGTTTTCTGAGTGTACTCTAAATATTGAGAGGCCGCTGAAAAAGATCAACTTCTCATAGATGTCAAGTATAGAAGAAATATCAAGTATTATGCTATTTTTGTCATATTGTCCAGTCCTAACCCATAGTTTGAAAATTGAAAAACAATTTTAGTCTTTATGGTTCAGCCTTACGTAGAGTATTGGGTCACTGTGTCTCATACTTACACCAACATCTTGCCAGCAGACTGGGCTCGGCTGTCTTCTTTCACTTTATCCACAATTTCCTTGGCTTTCTCACCCGTGATGGTGCCTTCAGCCAAAGTCCCAATTGTGTCATGGGCCTTCTGGTAAAAATTCACAAGCCTTTTGTAGAAGGTTGCTTTCAGACCCTCATACTTGTCGACCAGCTCTTTGTCGGGCACTGGAAGTTCGCACAAGCACACCGACACTAGGAGAAAAGGAGCAAGAGGGAGAGAGAGAAAACTGCTTTTATTTTGGTTTTGATGCATTGATACTGAGGCAGCAATATTTACAAAGAAAATTAATTACTTAAATCAGTTATCATGTGGTTTGATAAACAAATGTGATTTTGGACATATTAATACAGGCAAATTTTTAGCTAGTGTCAAGTCAGAAAAAAAAAGACGTTATTTTTAAAGCACATTGCAAGTTTAATAAGAACTTATGTTGCCCTGACTCTTTGTAAAGTAGTTTACCCATTTAGGAGCAAACAGTGAATGTCAAAGCTAAGCCTTAAACTTGACAGAATATTAGATATGGAGCAAACTGTGATGTACTCTGTACACAATTAATAGAGAATAGGTAAAAATACAATCTTTAGAAGATTCTTCCTCCACCTATTTTATCTTTACTTAGGATAGGTCTTCAGGATTTTGTTCATCTTTTTCTAATCATGTTAATCATGCTAGTTAATAAATGCTGTAAATGTGATCAGCTTAAAACATGAGGAACAAGTATATTTGCAATCTTACCTTGGAGTGCAACAATCAGAGCTAATGCCAGCTTCATCTAGAAAACAAAAAGCAAAAATAAATGTTTTCATTATATGCAAAGAGAGTTTAAAGCACTTCACCACAAGTCAAATTTTACACCAGATTTAATATATTGATATCAATACAGTCTGGTGAGTTTGGAAGAAAATGCAACACACATTAAATTGTAGTATAGCACAAAAGCAACCACAGATCAGTTATGTATGCATATAAAAAAATACATAAGAAGTCCAAAATAAGGCGAAAGTGACTTGTGTGTTGAGAAAAAAGACGATGGAACTATAAATGGTAAAATGTATATCTATCCCTGGGAATATGTGAAAAAAGTGCAGTACCTTGAGATAGTGAGGATCCTGCTGAGAGTGTAGGAGGCCAGAGAGCTACAAGACTGCAGGCACGTCTGCAGATATATGTCTGCTTTTCACCCCTATATCAGTCTGACCATTTGACCAAACAAACGTCATCACACACACACACACACACACACACACATACACACACACACACACACACACACACACACACACACACATACACGTACACACACACACACACACACACACGCACACACACACGCACACACACTACACACACACAGACACACCAGCATTGTTAGGACATTGGATCCATATGTGATAAGCCCTATTTGTCAAACAATCAGAACAACTTAAGATATCCATCTGCAGAAGATGCATTAACTTTTCAATCAGCAAAACATGTTTTGCAAACATCTCTATGTTGCTTATGATAATTTTCTAAGCTTAATTCTAGCTTCATCTTAGTGGCTAGGAAAGAAGTGACTTTTGCTTATTTCAGTTCTAAAGTAAGGTCTGCACTTTTGCCCATTTTGATGATTTTTTTTTTGCATTGTAATATAGCTTTTTGGATTGTTTTCACTCTCTGACCACCTGCGCTTTCTTCAAATATACACACTCCCACACAGGAGAACCCTCCGTTCTTTCACCCTCACCCAAGTTTGTCCACCCAAAGTCCGTTGTAATCCTGCAAATGTGCAGCCATTGATTGTCTGTGCAGTTACAGACCTATGACCTAGATCTACTCTGCTCATTTGTACACTTAATTATATGTATAAATAAAAGTATAAATTTTGTATATATATTTGTGTATATTTGCTCATCATGTTAACCTACAGTGTGTTCTGCTGAAGAAAGAGTTAATGTAAAAGTGTATTTAGCATGTAAACTCTTGGCATGAATAGATTATAGATTATACACAAAGCTTTTACTTAATAGCTCAACACTTATAGTTTATTTTAAGTTCTAATGCTTTAAATCTTCTCATTAACAGTCATTGACTGATGACCTAAATTTATTCTTTGCATATTTTCTCTTATAAAACATAGAATAAGATGGTCATTCCAATTTTAATTGTGTTCTACAAGGTGCAAGTATTTTGTTTAAGAAATTATGCTTTCCGAGCTAAACAGTAGAATGTTGCTTCTACAGGACGTCTCATACATATGTTGCTTTAACCCAGATCTAAAGGGAAGCCTAATCAATTTGCTTCAAATTGTCAACATTGCATAATCATTAACGTATTTAAAAAAGTCATATTAAGTTAATTATTTATTATTCTAACCAGAGGTAAGCCTACACGTCTCCTGATGTTAAATTTTGTTTGGGCACACCAACCTACTTCTGTAGTGATACCTTTATAAATCCTATTTTTATAGAAATTAAAATCACTGACATCTGTGGGGAATAGAAGTGTTAATTAATGGGCTTGGGAAGAGAGGTATTGGAGGGTGTCAGTCCCTTTTAGGATATATCCGGATTTATATGCCCAACTTAAAGATTCTTGTACAAGAAAATTAAACACCCACATCTCACCTTGATGTCTGAGTGACCAAAAAGACTGCAGTTATGACAGTGCTGGTGAATATATATACATTTTACAGGTTCTTGTTTGTAGATAATTTCATGCACATAGGTTGCTTCTTATTTTATGCCTCCAACTGCACTTTAAAATGCTCATGAAAATCCAAAATGCACAAAATATTTAATATATTTCAAATACTTTACACACAGAAACACATAACATTGCAGGATGTATTACCTGTAAATAATAGTTATGCTAGAATACATTTAGAATACTTTGAAAAACAAATGTGATCCATATTAATACATGTTTCTATTAATATTTGTATGAATAAAAAACAAAGTAACATTAAATTCTCTTTAGAGGATGTGTATGTTTTCCTTTAGTAAAGTCAACAATACCTGCAATCTGACTGGGGATGTCCAAACTTTGGCATATATTATTTATTTGATGAATATCCATGCATATGTGTAATTCTTAGAAAATTTCAAAACCAAATAATTTTTTTTTAATGAAATTGTAACATTAATATTTTTAATTATCTGAAAAATACTTTTCTGAAAAAGTGCTGAAAAGTGCTTTTTATTTCTTTTAAAAATGGGACTTTTTCTTTGAATGTATGTGCTTGTTCAGCTTCAGCATGCATGCTGCTTGCAGATGTCTGTTGTTTTTTGCATTCCTCACACATATTCCAGAATCAATGCTCTTTCTGTTTACACAAAGGACCCAATGAAAAAAATATGACTGTGCAAAGGTTGTGGAATGGTTTCCGCACACAAAGCAGACTGTGGGTCAGATCTAATGAACTTTCCTCTTTGGAACATAACGTGTCTTCTTTGCAATGTCTGACCCTGCTGTGCAGTGCATTTTTTTTAGATTGTCTTTTGTATTATACAATTTTTGGAGATCAGATACAATTTAATGTAAACCACTTTTTCCATTAATCTACATAGTGGTGTAAAAAGTATTTGCTATCTTTATTTCCTCTATTTTAGTTTATTTATGACACAGACTTTTTATTATTAGGTAAATATATAGATAGATAGATAGATAGATAGATAGATAGATAGATAGATAGATAGATAGATAGATATGCATGCTAGAACTTTCATTTTAATTTTACATTTATTTATTTTTACATTTTACATTTATTTAAAATTGTTAAGCAAATATACAATGAATGTGACTTTAAAGGTGGAAAATCTTGTTCTATGTCGAGAAAGTGTATAGTTTTTCACATAAAATACTTTGTGCCTACACTTTTGCATGCTACTCTACTTGCAAATATTGATGCATGATTATCTGATCTGATACTTAGTAGGTCAGAGTTACGAAAGAAATCAATGTTCAATGACCTAAAAAAGCAGACATGCAAAAAAGTTCCATGCATGGTATGGAGATAACACACTTTTATTTGTCAGTACTGTGGGCAACTGAAAATGTAGTCTGAAGTTAAATTATGTAATTTAAGGTCTATTCTAGAATTTCATGGCAGCTACTGTTTCCTTGTCCTTTGCTATTGTAGATACATTTTAGTCAGACGTGGAGCCTGACACTTTCTCTTTGACCGTGTCCCAGAAAGAGCTTGCCTTCTGTTTAGCCCACTGGATGTATGGGTCAGTCACAGGCTTCACATGTTCCTCGTAATACAGTCCTGCATACTCAGCCAACGTACCGCTAGCGCTCACAACACTGGCCTTCAATTCTCTAAAAAACACAATAAGTTAATCAGGAAATGTGTCAACATTTAGCAGGAACGATGCAACAATGTCCACATGCAACAATGAAACTTTGCATTTGCAATTATATTCATGCAAACAGTATAAGTATAAGAAATATAAGTAATGTTTTGATCTAAATGTTATCTAATGGTCTCACAACTTAAAACATAAAGCAGTGAGTCCACTGCTATCTTACATAATTAAAGGTAGACCATGTTAAGCAAGCGTTGTGACTGTTAACCAATTATGCAGGCTCTGATAATGCCTCTGTACCTGTACACCTCCTTTGCCCTCACCAAAACACCTTGGTCATCACCACTGTCTGCCATAGTTGCACATGCTGCAAACCAACACACAAATTTTATTCTCTTTAAGAAAAAAAGCTAAAGTAGTACGTATTCTTGCATCATGTAAATCGTGTATTGATTGCATTCATTGCACTGTTTTCCTTGCATCACTGCACAGTTTGAATTTGAATATTGTATGAATCTGTGGATGAATCTGTGAATTGTAATTTAAATTTATGAGAGTAAATATCCAGCTAAATGGATTCACATTCAGACGATCATGCTAGACGCTGAACACTGCCCTTATTTACTTTTATTTTTAAGTACTGTCATAGCAGTAAGACTGATTATTCCAAGATGTGCGAAATAAACTGACCTACCTTGTAGGACTATGACCAAGGCAAACACTGCCAGCTTAGTCATCTGAAAGAAAATGATTTAAAAAGACTCTTGTAACTGTTTTAGAGAAATGGTCTTTAGCATCTCCATTATTAAATGTTTCACACCTGGATTAGTATCACCACAAATGTAAATAAATACCTTTGAGAGCTGAGAAAGAAGTCTCTTTCAGGTGAAAATCCGACTAATATCTGAGGCTAATTTTTTGCTGGCCTGGCCGTATTTCTATAGTTTTTATGATGAAATAATGGGTTCAGCTGCTTTCCAGTCCTATGCGATAAGGTGGTGGCTGGCTTACTGGCTGTGTTTGAATTTAACATTCAGAGAAATGGATTACTTATTATTTGAGAATCGCACTGGCCATCAGGTTTACAGCAACAGAATAATCAATTTTTTTTTAATTGATTTTTGCCATTGAATTTGCTGTAAGTTCT
Organism: Hepsetus odoe; assembly: GCA_017165825.1. NCBI lineage: Eukaryota > Metazoa > Chordata > Actinopteri > Characiformes > Hepsetidae > Hepsetus > Hepsetus odoe. Next base: position 16,188,269 of record CM029377.1, on the reverse strand, counting down.
CATGTAACCCTACAACCTCAGGGGTGCTGAACGTCATGTGTACTCAAATTCAGAAGAAAACCATTTAAACAATTGTTATCCCTAATGTCGTGAAAGTGAAAGGGACTGTTTGTCATTCTGAACACACAGCACTTGGTGAACCGCAATGAAATGCAACCCCTGCTTTTAAACCATACACAGCATGCAGCAGGGGGCAGCTCTATCCAGCAGCGAGGGCACAGTACACTGCACAAAGTAACTCAGGGCAACCTACTGGTTGAACCCACGGCCTCTTGATCTCCTGTTTACCAGACAGGCGCTATAACAAACTAATGTTGGTGGTGGTGGTCTAGTGGTAGGGTACTTGCCTATGGACCTTTGGGTCAAGAGGTCCCAGGTTTGAATCCCACCTCTAGCACTACCACCACTGGGTCCCTGAGCAAGACCCTTAACCCTGAGTTGCTCCAGGGGGACTGTCCCTGTAATTAGGACATGGAAGTCATTCTGGAGAAGAGCGTCTGCTAAATGCCGTAAATGTAAATGTAAGCCACGGCACCAATACAGCACCACACCCTAATCCTACCTTCTTGGGAATCTACACTAAAATTATAATATATTATACAACATAAACGTATTATATGCTTGCATTGCTGAACTTCGAAAAAAACTATTTTGGCAATAAGGTTAAATGTTAGGGTGAGCGTCACAATCAACAAACTCCCTACCAAAGCACCAGAATGTGAAGTGCTTCAAGACTCAAACAACATGAAATGGGAAGAGAAAGCCAGCTCATAGGGTAAGATCCCCACAAAGGGGCTAATGTGCCAGCACTCTGAATGCCAGCACTCAGAATACACAGTGTATTATAGTGTGTTTTGAGAAACTGACTCTTTTTAAAGTCTCACTGTGTGGTTAAGCAGCTAACCGTTCCAATATGGCGGACCCTTAACGCAGCGCGAGCACGAGCACGAGCACATCTTTACCAACAGAACGGGAAGAACACGAACACCCAAGCCCCCCTAGCGGCCATGTGCTCGCATGACATGCGTTCACGTTGAGCCGGAATTCGGTTGAAAAGAAAATGGAGGTTTTCCAAATGAGGAGGGAAAAATTCATCTAATGGAGTCTGGAGGCTGGACAGAAACACGTCTGGGATCAGTTCCAGCGTCAGCTCGCTGTGAAAAGTTGTGAGAGGAAATGTTCAGGTTTGTCGTAAAATGAATTAAAGTGATTCATCTCTTTCTAGTGAGTCGGCTCATTTGACTCCCAAATGACTCTTCGTTTACTGCCACTTTTGGTGTTAGGTATAATTCACTCAATTAATGAAGGTATTGACTACTGATTGATGTGTGCAGACATGTGCACATGACATGACAGATTAAAAAGGGGTGTCAAAGCTCTCTGTAATTTTATGCACCACATTCGTGTTTCTGAAAATAAGGATTTTGTTCTTCTGTATTTCCAGACAAAAATATTTTCACACTGTGCTTTAAATAAAAACATTCCTGTAAAATGAAATCTTGCAGATGCTTTATTTGATTGATTTATGGTTTATTACTTTAAATGATTTATTACTGAACCTTTCTCTACAAACTCTGAACATAATAACATTGTGTGCATTGCTGTTACAGCGTTATTGCAAAATGGATTAAATTGATTGTTACCTCAAAATTCTTGACACAATAACCCATAATGACAAAGTGAAAAATGTTTGCTTGAAAGCATTTTTTTTTATAATAATTTAATTAAATGTGTACATAAGTATTCACAGCCTTTGCCATGCCACTCAAAAGCGAGCTCGGGGACATCCTGATCTTGATTGGAGTACCCCTGTGATAAATTCAGTTGATTGGACATGATTTGGAAAGACACACACTTTTCTATACAAGGTCCCATAGTTGACAGTGCATGTAAGAGCATGTCAGAGCACAAACCAAGCAGGAAGGTCAAGGATTGTAGACCTCAGAGACAGGATTGTATTGAGGCCAAGATTTCAGAAAAATTGCTGAAGCATTGAAGATCCCAATGAGCACTGTGGCCTCCACCACCAAGGACTTTTCCTGGAGCTGACCATCTGGGGCCAATCTGAGCAACTGGGGTAGAAGGGCCTTTGTCAGGGAGGTGACCAAGAACCTGATGGTCACTCGGACAGAGTCAGCATCACTCTATGGAGAGAGAAGAACCCTCAAAAATACAACCACTTCTGCAGCACTCCACCAATCAGGCCTGTATGGTAGAGTGGCCAGACTGAAGCCACTCCTCAGTAAAAGGCACATGACGGCCTGCCTGGAGTTTACAGGCACCTGAAGAATTCTTAGACCATGAGAAACAAAATGATCTGGTCTAATGAAACAACTGAAAGCCAAGTGTCATGTCTGGAGGAAACCAGGCACTGCTCATCACCTGGCCAATACCATCCCTACAGTGAAGCATGGTGGTGGCAGCATAATTTTGTGGTGATGTTTTTCAGCAGCAGAAACTGGGAGACTAATCAGGGCTGAGGGAAGGATGAATGCTGCAATGTGCAGACACAACCTTGATAATAACCTGCTCCAAAGCACTCTGGACCCCAGACTGGGGCAAAGGTTCATCTTCCAACAGGGCAACGACCCTAAGCACACAGTCAAGATAACAAAGGAGTGACTTCAGGACAACTCTGTGAATGTCCTTGAGTGGCCCAGCCAGAGCCCAGACTTGAACCCAATTGAACTGGAATTGGAGAGATCTGGAAATGGCTGTGCACAGACACTCCCCATCCAACCTGATGGAGCTTGAGAGGTTCTGCAAAGAATAATGTGAGAAACTGCCCAAGAACTGGTGTGGCCAGCTTATAGCATCACACTCAAAAAGACTGTAATTACTGCCAAAGGTGAGTCAACTAATATTGAGCAAAGTTATGCGCATGTTTTATTTTAGTTTTTACATTTTTAAGGGCAGTGGTGGCCTAGTGGGTAGGGTGTTAGCCACATGATCAGCGGATTGGGGGTTCGAACCCCTTCCCAGTGGGTAACCCTGAGGTACCCTTGAGCAAGGTGCCATCCCCGTCCCGCTCCTCCCTGCGATGGGCTGGCGACCTGTCCAGGGTGCGTCCCCTGTCCTCGCCCTGTGTGTGCTGGGTTGGACACCAGCACTCCCCCGCGACCCCGTTTGGGACAAGCGGCAGATAATGGATGGACATTTTTAATACATTTGCAAAAGTGTCATGCAGAGTTTGTCATTATGGGGTAACGTGTGTCCATTTTGGAATAAGGTTGGAACACTATGGAGCACTGTGAATCCTTTCTGGATGCACTGACAGCAATCTTGTTGGCATGTTCATATCAAATATTAATATTTTTAATATAAAAAAAACTATCCAAAACACAAATCATTCTAAATAAATCAAGCTCAAAATAGACAACAGTGAGTCATATAACAAACACAAAATAAAATGTGTGAAACAGCAGTGACAAACAGTTTTAACAATGAAACGTTGCAGATTTGTTTTAAGGTAGACAGGCATTAAGACTGAATGCAGAGGGGCTGAATCTGTTTCTTCACTTGTTATCTGCTGTCTGCCATTTTGGAGAAGAGCCTTTCTGATGGGACCAGTGATATAATAAGTTATAATGCATATTCTATCTACCATCACCATAATAAGTCTTGCGTAACCCAAAGCCTTGGCTGCCCCACATCTATATTCTGCCCCGTCTACCCCACAGTGGAGTGTTTACAGCAAAGAAGTGAAGAGAAAAGATTACCCTATTTAACCTGTCTTATACTGAACATAGAGCCAGCTCATGACCTGAAAGGAACTGCACTCATGAAGAAAAAAACTCCTTCATTTAAATCTCCATAATTTTATGATGCTGTGATGTAATTAAGTGAAATAAAACAGACAATTTGTCATTGAGAATATGCAGCACAGCACACAACAAAATGCTTTGCAGCAACGGGCAGCCATTCATCCAGTGACTGGGGAGAAGTATATCAGGATAACCTACTGGAATTCAAACCAGTGAAATTACAATTATGGTACCAAGTACCTAATCACTAAGCCACCACTGATCTATGATGATCTTTGCAAGTTTTGATGTTATTAAAGAAAAATATGAACTTTCTTATTCAAGATTTCTCTACAGTGGTTTTAAATGGAACCAAGGGTCATGTCTACAACACGAATATATTTTGTTATTTACCATCCAGCCCAGCAATGAACATACATGAGTTTTATGTAAAATTAATGATGGTTAACAAAGTTAAAACTGAGTAAAAACATTTAAAATGTTTTAGACTGAAATAAATACATGCCATAAGGCATCAGATGTAATACATTTCTATGAGGGACTTTTAGAAGCATGTTTGGGTACTATTATCATTACTGAATGGACATGTTTCTCTGGAATGAAGCATTTCACAACAGATCACATTGAAATTCTTTGCTAGCATCAGTCATTGGTGCCTGAGCTATGCAAAAAAATACCAGAATTTTTATTTTGTCAAGAAAACATCTAAAGTGACTGCAGTCAGCCATTGTTGTTTAAGCACTCATTCAGTAGAGAGCTGCATGAATGAAACGTTTCATTTAATTGACAGTTGGCAGCATATGTTATTGGAACCTTCAACCTTTATGGGGACAAGTTTATCTCAGAGTCCTGGTTACAAAATTCAATGAATGGTCAACAAAAAACACATGTTGCCCAGTCCCACATTTCTGATTTACTTTGATTTAATTGGAGAACATTGCTGATTATTAACGGTGAATAAACAGTGACTTTAACCTGGTAGATGTGGCCAGACATGGGTCATCATCTAACCCCATTTCTTTAAAGGGCATAGAGCAATATTTGGACGTTATCAAAATTATACTGAACGGTCATTGAACCAGGCTTTGTTTATGTTTTGACTATGCTTGTTTTGGTCGTCTGGCCCTTTTAATCAAAGATTTCATTATACTACCTCTGTAATATTCTTCTTATTGTTATTCTTACTGATTTAAAAAACTACGGTACGTTCAACAAGACATTTTTGAACTTTATAGACCTGTAACAAATAAATCTTAACATTGTTTTTGTGTATTTAATGCAACGAGATACCAATACACATGGAAATGATGTTTTTTTTTCACAAATGGCAAAAGGTGAGTCAAAAACATGGGCGTCTCTCGTATTATTTGTACAATTTCCAGCATTTATTTGAACATTTGTTGGCAGATTTGACAGCTTTGGTCTCACCTGAAAATGATAAAATATTGCACTGATCAATCAAGCAGATCATCACAGAGTGAGGAGGCAGTAACAGGTGTCTGTTAAGCACAAGATATAAAAACATCACTTCGGTCTGCAGGGAGCCTCATGGGTCTATTTAGAGAAGGTTTCGTCAATCTTCAGCTTTAACTTCCCAAACTGTTCACTGAACCAGTTTCTGAGGAGGAACAAAAAGAACTAAATGTTTCATCATGTTAAATGGATGAAAAATGGACAAAGCTGTTGTCATTAACTCTGCCGGTCTACATTTAAATGACAATGACTAGCTAAACAGGTCAGCAGGAATATAGTTCCTTGTGTGTGTGTGTGTGTGTGATTTTCATCTTTACCTGGTCTTAGTGGCAAATTCGCTCTCCTCAATCTTTTTGAATGCGTCCACAGTCTTCTGAGAAAGGTCTTCTCCCACCGCCATGAGTTTTGTGTGGAAGTCTGCAAAGCGCTGCTCTATTGTGGGCTCCTCCTGGGCCTCTGTGGAACAAAGAGGAGAGGTCAATGAAGCCGGACCAGTAATGGGTTGATTCATATGCAAAGATGATTCACGGAATCGATTCGCACGAATGATGCGATTAGACGTTCATACCCGCGTGCGCGGCCAGGACGAGCATCAGCGCGGCGACGGCGAGATACAGTCTCATGTTGAAAGTCCTGTTTGAAGCAAAACGTTACAAAATACACGTTTTTTTAGATATAAACACACAAGAGATGGTTAGCGTCATGGCTAGACATATTACCGTGCCAAAATGTCCCCTTAGAAAACTGTACTGAATGTTTATTTCTGGGAAAAGTCAAGCTAATAAAGTTAGCACGACGAGACGAATGCCTGAATTGATGTTTACCACGGAAAAAAACTTTTTAAAACACCACCCAAGTGTATGTATTTCATAACGCGTGTTGTTAACGTGTTTACAACGAGTGTTTTCAGGAATAAGTGCTAGATGTCGCCAAAACACAACAGGCTTCTAGTTCTTATAACCAAAGTCTGTTATTAGTCTGTTCTCAGGTGAGGAGAATTGACGATATTAGCCTACAAATAAAAGCAAAAAAAAAAGACGTTTCGGTGGTAGAATGCAATAAAATTGTACCTGTTTCGTCCTTTTGCCACAAAAGGTGAAGTTGGAAGGAGACGCTGAGAGTCCGGCTCCTTATAACGGCTCCCTCCTGCTGACGTCATCGCCGAACACACCACCTCTGACCCATCGAGGCCTCCGATTCAACTTCACCCTTCTTAATGGGGTCGTTCAGCAGGTTCTCATCTGCTCCTGTCCTGTGTTGTTACATGCACCCTTTTAGATTCCCATTCTCGCATCTGTGGGCAAGAATTTTAGATCTCTGTTCATCACTGTTTATTAAAAGGAATGAAATGGGACGTGCGTTACGTTTGCAACCTTTGAGACTCGTCGGAGTTGTGTACCCGTGGAGAATATCTTGCATGTTGGTGCACTGAGTAGTATGAAGTCCATTCGTTATCAAAGCAGGGAAAGGCCAAATATCACGCAGTGTCATCAAACGGGGGGGGGGGGGGATCCACTGGTAAACTTGGCTCTGATTTCCAAGAAATATTCAGCATTAAACATCCCTTTGTGACCAAAATTCTTCTTATTTTCTAAAAAGGCATCCGCTCCGCTGCTGTCACCCAACAGGCCCGTAGTTGTATCTTTAACATGTCTTTTTCATCACTTGTAAGTTGGCATGACATGTTTTAAGCACTCTCTGTGTTGGCCTTGATGATGTGAAGCAATCTCACATCATCAAGGCTCAGTCGAGGCATATAGATGTTTTTTTTAAAAAACGATCGTAACTTTGAAGGTGCTTTGTAAACAAAAAAATCCTCGTTCTCAGTTTTAGTGCCTAAAAAGTTTGAGCCAATTATAGTCCATATCAGTTACAACACTGGTAAGCTGGAACAATTTATTGCTTTCAATATTTTAGTCAATTACCAAAGCAGGAGATAAAGCACACATATATATATATATAGATATTATGTTTTATGAGAGAGAGAGAGAGAGAGAGAGAGAGAGAGAGAGAGAGAGAGAGAGAGTTTTGATTTCATATTGTTCATCTGTGTTTAATAAGATAAACTTGAGTCGTGACATCTCGGAGTGCTCTGAGTGATAAAAAAAAGAATGAAATGGGACGTGCTGAGATAACCTTATCTGCTTTAATGTAGGAACAATTAATGCATCATGGCTTATGTAAGTCAGATGAATTCTATCATTTTAACTGGAGTGGTAATGGGGAAAACTAGTGGATGTCACCATTTTATCCATGACTGTAAAAGTACATTTGAATGGATCCAGTGACTGAAGTGACACTGAATAACAATGCAAAATAAATGCAAAATGTTTTAGCTCACGGACTAATGGTCAATAAACTGTGGAAATTAATGGCAAGATTTTCTTGTTTTTCTTTTGGTTGGTATTTTGTTCATGGTTCTCTGAGTGGTATTTGAAGAAAACCATGTATGTGTCCCTTCAGACAGCATTTCGGAATGATTACATTAGGTTGTTTGCCCATTGCGCTGTTGTTGTGGAGGTAGGGGCCAAAAGTCCAATCTTAAGTCATTTCTGATGAGTTCCTGAACCTCCTTCATATTTGTGATTATACTAGAAAGAGGATATACAAGAATCTACATCAATACAGATGTTTTATGAAGTATTTCTAGTTATGTACTGAAGTACTTTAATCATCTCATGACATAATATCTTTTGAATTTAAACAAAACGTTTTCAGCTTTAGAGCACTGTAAGGAAGCCAAATTTAAATACATTTAGGAAATAAATTCTGCAATTAATTAGAAAATTATTTAACAGTGTTCAGTGACAAATTTCTGTTCTTTATAACTTAAAACAAATAACATAATTTTTAGCATCTCCCCTTACTGAAATTCACTAGAATAAGGGTATACCTAAAGCATTAGAGAAGGCTTGGCATGCTTTATTAGTTCCTGACCAATGGCCTAATTCTCTGTTTTATTTTCTTCTTCAGTGAGTTCTCTCGCCCTCATGTTGGGTTTCGGAATCAAGTCACATGTTCAGACCATGGCAGGTCTATTAAAAGGCCTTGATCTCATCATGACTTTTGTTTGGCCTGATTTGAAGAAAAAGTGCTGAAAACATTCTCTGCTTCGTCTAGACTTTGGAGAAAGGGAAGTGAGGCTCAGTGCAAATGAGGACTTTGTTTGTCCTGCAGTGAGGCAGTGAACTGCAGTTACCCCTGGACATGAATATGAATAACTTGAGGCCCAGAGGAGTGACCCTCACCCGTAAACTTTAGAGGTAGAGATCCAATGAAAGCAACATCAACAAGCCATTGATGGCTCTCACCATTTGGAGAATAGAGACAGCTGCTGTTCATGCCTGTATTTATATTTTTCTCCCGACCTGAACTTCAGGTCAGCTACATCAGAGTTGCTCTTCTGCAGGAGCTGCTGCCTCGAAGATTAAAGCTTCCCCCACTCAAACAGAGCTCCCACCATTAGCTCATGAACCTCCAATTACAGTCACCAGTGGACTCTTACTGTAACTCATGCTTACTTTTTTTATGGTTTTTCTCTTTCTTTCATTCCGTTTTATTTCCGGTGGCGACAAAAGGAGGATGGGTTCCCCTTTTGTGTCTTGGTTTCTCCCAGTTTCTTCCTCCTGTTTTGGGGAGTTTTTCCTTGCCTCTGTTGCCTTCGGCTTACCCAATTGGGGCTCGGACCCGGATTCTGTAAAGCTGCTTTGTGACAACAACAGTTGTAAAAAGCGCTTTAGAAATAAAGTTGACTTGATTATTTGGGCTTTTCTCATGAATATGTATTACTAAGCTGTTGTATATATGCATTCTACTGCTTAGGTGTGGACACAAATTACTGATTTAATTAATCAAACACTTCTAATTAAAATCTTATAATTGTTTTAAAACTGATGCTAAAATATATTTTAAATGGTATATCAAGCATTTCCAAAACAGGAAAAATAATCGAGAATACAGTGTATAAAAAATAGAAATAAAACAAACTAATCTAATAATATAGTGTATAAATAATGTAAATATCTACTTGCCATCATTTTAAATCTTTAAAGACAACTTATTTTAATATTTTAGTTTAGAAAATGACTAATAATTGTGATATATTTATAAGAGATTTCTCTGTTCGTCATTGTTTATTAAACTTCTGAATTATCTTAGTTATAAATATTAGATATGATATAAATATCTTAGTTGTAAATATTAGATATGATATAAATATTGTCACTGCTTCCTATGCACACATTGCACATTTATTTAAACTACGTTTTTATCTAAAACATAAAAATTACCATTGAATATTTTTTTATTTCAAATTTCAATGTGTGTGTGTGTGTGAGAGAGAGAGTGTTGCATCAAAAAACGCATCAAGAATAATGCTAATAAATATACAATAACATTGTGCGAATAATTCATTGAACAATTTAAGTCATTTTAACTTTATGATCATCATCCTGGATACAGCTAAACATTTTAAAGATTTTTTAATGTATCTTTACAGTTTGCTGATAATACTAATATTCAAAAGTTTAGAATCAACGTTTTCAAAAATATGAAACCAATTTGGTTGCAGACAAGTGTATAAAATATTTGAAATATGCCCGTCCTAAATATCCTCACAGCTTTCAAATGACTTTGCTCTCCACACTATATACAACCTACTGTATATTTCTGTAAACCAACTGTTTTTCCCAGTACAAACTATATATTTATAAAACAGACTGTATATTTGTTTATGCAGTACATATAATGTGTGTTTATATGCATAACAGATTGTATTTTATACTTTAAATATTGTTATAATATGTATAACAGTTGTGGCCTAGTGGTTAGGGAGTTGCCCCTGCATTAGAAGATTGTGGTTTCGATTCCCTCACAAGTAGGTTGCCCTGAGGTACCCTTGAGCAAGGTACCGTCCCCATCACTGCTCCCCGGGCGCTTTGAATAGCTGCCCACTGCTGCACGGTGTTTGTGTGCATGGGTTAAATGCAGATTGCTGATTGTATGTTTTATTGTGTGTGTGTGTGTGTGTGTGCGCGCGCATTAGAGAGAGAGAGAGAGAGAGAGAGAGAGAGAAAGATACAGAGTTTATCATGGTATCTTTTGGTGACTGAAGCAGGAAGATGCAGGTCAGGACCTGCTCCAGATGTATCTGGCAAAGGTAAACAACCAAACTCCTTCAGAGGAAAAAAGAAGCATAAAAACACGTGTTCTTATGTCAAAAAACAAAAAAAAACAAGATAACAATAAAGGATCTTAGAAAAGAAAGACCAACAAATAAAAGATTGGTTGGACAGTGCAGTATGTAAAAAGTAATAATTATGATGCCTTTTCAACTTTTGTACTCTTCAGGTACTTCAAAGACTTGAAGTATTTGAAGATTTTTGCTATATTTTTTGCCCTTTCAAAGTAAAACGTCCACTGAAGTTGGATGTGTCTGTGTGTAATTACAGTTACAGATGTGGCAACATGGAGCAAGATAGCTAAGTTCTGTATGCCTTTGTCCACTCCTTCTGGATGCTTGGTGGCGTCCGAGAGTCTCTGCAGGTTACTAGAGGTCATTCCTCCCCAGCACCTGTGTGTTGACGCTCAGATGAAGACACAGTTGGGTGTTTAAATCGGAGTTGCTGACTTGCAGAATGTTTGTGGTTTTTGAATGTTTATCCCTTCGGCAAAACATCTGATCCCTGCAGCTCCACTGTAGGCTTTTTTTTTTTTTTTACTAAGAAAGGCTCAGCATTACAACAACGGCTTCCTGGAAAAAAGCACAGTTCATAACTAGTCCTTCCTCTTCTTCTTCCTCCTTTCTTTCTTTATTTGTGCCTTTTGCATCCCTTTTGTCATTTTGTCCTCCTTTTTTGGAGTCTCTCTTTGTCCATGTTTGTCACTCTATGATGACATAAGATTTGTTCAAAGACATTATATATTTATTATCTACTATCTATGGAAAACCAGATCTTCTGTCATCTGAAAGCCTGTGAATGCTTATACAACTAAACTAAGTATCTGTAATGCTCTTCTATTATTTCTATACTTTAAATATTTGATTATAACAGTCCTTCAACAAGAAGTGTCCAGAAGTCCAAATGCAAGAAGCCAGGAGGGGAGAGAGGCATCTGCTGGTATTAAGTCACACTGCAGACTACAATGTCAGGAAATTTTTATTTGTAGTTTTTGTTTGTTTTTTTTTTAATAAGGAAACATTACTTGGGTTTCACTGTGGACCTAACCACCCTGTATTGCCCCCCCGCTCTGAACAAAATGAAAGTAACCAGTTAATATTAAAGATATGATTTATTCCATTTTTTTTTTATTGTTTAAAGGCAAATTACAAATTACATAGCCATTCTCGTCTCATATGTCAGATATTTTATGCAGTGTAAATTTTTGTCTCACTTGCCTGTTTAAACAAATCCCATCTAAATCATACTTAAAACATGTTTGTCTCTAAAATTGTACACTGAAGCTTAATGTAAAATAATGTTAATATAGCAAACAAACAACCACCACAGCAAAAAGTCACTACTTTACCATGATGCTAACAGTTAATGTTTTGTGTTTTGACTGAGACTGAAGTCATGTTTTAACCAAATCATCTATTTCAAATGTGTGAGTTTGTCAATGTTTTCACTGGCAGTGATATTTAACGTTACTGTTGGATTTCTACTGTTATATGTGAAATACTCATATGAGGCAGGGGGGCCTCAAGTGTGTGCATGCGTGTATGTTTGAGTATGTGCGTGCATGTGGCAGAGATAGGAAGGATTATATGTTTCATAAGCAAACCTGTTCACATGAATAGAGGCACAGCATGTTCTTTTATACGTGCAGGCAGCCTGCTGGAATGTGTGAGCAGCTCCCAACATGCCTGTCCCAGGAAGGGCTAAGAATGAAATAAAGTGAAGAGGGGGGCCTCTGATGCTAAGGCAATCACGCTGTCGTTAATGGGCATCTGACAGCGGAAAGCTTCCGTGCAAGGCCTCAGGGGGTCGTTTGGAGTTGTAGCAAGGGGGATTGTGAGCAGGGCTTTAAGATTAGGATTTAAACAGGAGTTGAAAAGGACAGGCATATATGCTTATGAGTTGTAAACAGCTTCCTTGTTCTTGCTGACAATGTAGATCAACAAGTAGCTCTTTTTCTACAGAAGGCATCTACTGAAAATTATTTGCACAGTTTTAGGTGTTAAAATTTCTGCATGATTCAGATGATGAGATGTCAACAATTACGACATTAATCAGAGAGTTTTTATGCATAATTGCGTAATTCTCAAGATGCTTATCAGCTCTTATTTCTTTTGCATGGTGATGATACAAACCAAGAGTTGCAATGTGTAGAACACAAATTTAGACATTTTATGCATTATCAAGAAACACCAGGAAACTAACTTCTGTCTTCTGAGTTTTATATATATATATATCAAATCAATATTTGGTGTGACCACCCTTTGCTTTCAAAACAGCATCAATTCTTCTAGGTACACTTGCACACAGTTTTTGAAGGAACTCGGCTGGTCGGTTGTTCCAAACATGACTGTGTTTCAACCTACGTGTGACGTTGATGATCATCAGCACCTGTTTGGTAAAACTGGTTGATCATACACCGACTATAATCCTACAAAATCCCTGACTTTGTGCAAGTGTACCTAAAAGAACTGATGCTGGTTTGAAGGCAAAAGGTAGTAACACCAAATATTGATTTGATTTGTTCGCTCACTTTGCATTTTGCAAATTGCTAAAAATAAACAATCATTATTTATATTTCTGAAAGCATTCTTTGTTTACAGTATTTTTTCACACCTGCCTAAAACTTTTGCACAGTACTGTAAATATATATACATATATATATATATATATATATATATATATATATTCAAAAAATGTCTCAGGCCAAAACTTTCAAATTCTATCAATGTCAAAACAATGTCTCCATAAAGCATGACTGTAATGATTTTATGCAATAGCTTCTGCAGAGGTATATTTTAGAGGCAATTAAAAGCTTTGGATGGTTGGTTCTTCTTACCACTGCTGTTAACAATTCTGTTAGTTTTATTAGAATGGTAAAGACAGATTGCATCACTTTTTAAATTACTGCTGGATCTTGTTTCTGTCAAATTAAAGTTTTGTTTTTGTTTGTTTGAGAAGGAACAGCTGCCCTTTGCATTATGTGAACAAATCATGTTTATCAGATGTTTAAGGGTAGTTTAATAATCTTGTTTATGTAAGCATAAAAAGACGGCTACCAGCTTTCATGCGATAGGGTGACCAAACGAAGTCTCACGCATGGGACGCATGGAATGAATGGGGGGTTTGTAACTGTATAGGACAATATTTCATAAAAGGAGGAAAGGTTTGTGCACACGATTAGAAGGAACATGTTTTTGCCCATACAAGTCTGATTATGCAAGTTTGCGGGTGGACTGAGGGGTGGCGTGATAAAGACTAGTTGAGAGAAGTGTTGGAACGTAAAAAATGATGGGTATACTGAAAAGACTGATCACACCCAGAGGAAATTCACTAAATATGAAACCATTAAACAGACCCCCCCTTTTCCCAAATTCGTGAAACAGGATATTAGGAGGTATGTTGAAACCGCATGGCACACAAAAGACCCTACACTGAACTTTCTTCAACCATTGTGTTCCTCAGTCAAAATCTTCATGTCTGTGCTTGTTTCACCCCTCCCCATAATGTTCATAAGGAATGATAAAAGTACTGCATGGTGACATGCTGTGAGTCACTTAACATACGTTTTTAACCTCTGTTTCAACTCCTCAGCCTATTTGCTCTTGTTTAATCTTGGATACAGCCTTGAATGTCAGAACTGATCATCTTTGAAAACACACCAAAGCTCTGCTTTGTTCCCTTACAAAGCATCTGGCCCAAAATCACAAGCGTCTCTAAAATAGTAACTTTACAAGAGAAGTAAAACATTCCCTGCTTCTAAAATAAGCTAAAGTGTATGTCATTTTGAAGCATTTCAATTGGTCTGTTCAGTCTTTCACATAATTTCACGCAAGTTCAAATAATAATATTAAAATTGAGATGCATTGTTTGCTTTGGACAAGTAACTATATGCAAGAGTCATTTCAGGAGTCATTCAATTTGATAATGATTTACTGATTGACACTTTTTTTTGCATTGCATTTTCAGAATGATAGGGATTTCTGTTTGAATGCTTGAAACAGAACATTTAATCAGGATGGAGTGGATTCAGTGGAGTGGAACCGAGGCAGTGAAAGTGTTTTTAATAAGAAGTCAATGATGAAGCCACCTTGTGTTGGGAACCATAACAAACATTTATTGATAACAGGTTCAAAACCAGCAGTGCACAAGCACAAAATCAGTCAGTATTTGTTTGCAGCTATACCAGCATTCTCTGGTTATGCTGTGCAGCTGTTGAAATGGTGGACATCTTATTAGATTTGACAGTACTCTTATAAAAATGGTGCCAATTTGGCCCAAAGTTCACTAACCTGCCTTTTCCCATTGCATAAAAGGTGCCAACTTATCTGAGATCCAGTGACTAATTTGGGAAATAAGACTAAAATATGCTGCCTAAAGTCTGATAACAATGCTCTATTGCACTATAAAGGAAGACATTTAGGGTTTTATTCTCACAATTGTGAATTAATACTGAGAGAGCAGTTATGGTGATTATAAAACAATGACTGACTTGCGATACAAAAGACAAGTTAAAAGACTTTTTCAGCAGTTTTCCTTTCTTTTTTTTCTCTCCCACACTGTGAAAGAAATGTTGATTCAGTAACATAAACAAATCTTTCTCTCTTTCTCCCTGCATTTGGTGTAACAGCTGATAACACAGTGCCATTAAGCCTGTGCGGGGAGAGCAGCTTCTTTCATCTTTTCCATAAAGGCCTGCATCTGTTCCTGGATCTTCTCGGAGTAGGGAGTGAGGAGGCTGGTCAGCTCCTCAATCCGTTCCTCCAGAGTGGCACGGAGGGTGTCTGCGGTCTGCTCCAGCTGCTCCTTCAGCATGCCGGCTTGTGCCTCCAGCTGCTGGCTCACACCCTGGGCTTGGCTCTGCAGCACCTCAGTGATGGTACCCAGCTTTTGGCTGACACCCTCACGAGCCTGGTGCACGAAGGGCTCGAAGCGATCCTTCACGACCTCTGCATTTTGGGAGGCACGAGACTGCAGCTCACCCAGGTAAGTGGCCACCGTGCTGAGGAAACCAAACAAGACTGGTGTAAGTGGTGTACATAGCAAACCCAAACCACTAAGTCTAGGAGAAATACAAGCTTGTATGAACAGGGAAGTTACTAAACTGTAAAGGATTGATGACCAAAGCTGTAGCTGTCCAGAAAAGCATTCATTTTACTAGCATACTCACTTGCGGATCTCCTCAGTGTCCTTGCCAAGACGTTTCTTAAGTTTGCGGGTGTAGGTGCCGATGCGGTTTTTGACATCATCTGCGTTCTGCTCCATCATGGTTTTGAGCTCCTGCAGATACTGGTTGGAGCGTTCCTTGGCGTCTACCATGTCGGTCTGCAGCTTGCTGGCCAGCAGCTCCATGTCCTGCCTCAGCTGGCCAGTGGCATCCGTGGCATAAGGGCGCAGTTTGCTCTCAACGTCCTGCCTGTACACGGTCAGTTCAACCATGGTCTCAGAGATCAGAGTACTGCAGGGGAGAGCAAGAACATGTAAAACATTGTTTAAATGTTTTCAACATTATTATAGAACACCTCTGTGGTCTAATACAATTTTTAAGAACTGGCCTTGTCCATAATTTGGCTGTCCATAATTTGAAAACTACCTGCAGACTGTATAAGCATTTTATAAAGAAAGGAATTGGTCCAAATGATTATATTGAGTTCCATATATGAAGTTTTCCTTCTCCTGTTAAACTACTACTATGCAAGATATTGCACGATTGTGGCACGATATTGCCAATAACGCTGATTTACAAACAATGTCACGGGGTATTCTACTGACTTACTCAAGTTCCCTGGTGAGCTGGGAGTCCTTGATGTTCTGCACCACACCATCAGCTTGGGTGTTCAGCTCAGAGATGTACTGCCAGAAGCGGTCCACTGTCTCTTCCCATTTGGCCATAACCTGGTCGGCCTGGGGCACAGCACGTGCATGGCAGCCTGCAAATGTACAGACACTTAAACTCATAGGAACTGAATTTTGAAGTTGCTGGCATTATAAACTGGAAGATGTCATCATTTTACTGGAGAGAGCTTGAGTGGCCACTGCTAAAATAACATTGCAGCGGTTGATAAACAAACAGCTTTGAGAAAAGTGGGTAACAGAATTTCTGCTTACCAGTAATGACCGCAAGAGCAAGAACCACAACCACGGCCCTCATGTTGGTAGACAGACAAGCACACCTGGACAAGGAGAGAGCAGCCCAGTGAGTGGGATTAGTTCTTCAATAGGGTTAGGGTTAGGCTAACCCTGGGTGAAATATAAAATCAAGCTATAATCAACAGGTAAAAGAGACTCGGTTATATATTCAAGTCAAAGCATATTTCGAACAAATCTGATAAGAAATGAAAAACCATCTAAGTGTTGTGATGAGATTTCCGAGAGGCAGAAAAAAGAGGTGAGAGCCAAAGAGAAGCTGTCCAACCCTCACCTGAGAAGTCCGGCTGGCTCTGAGGGATGAAGGAGCGCTTCCCTCTTTTTATTATAGGCGGCCGCTCACGTGACTGAAGCTCCGCTTTGTCCCTCTTACACAACAGCCCTGCCTGCAGAACCACAGAGCCACACTGCTTTCACTCATCTGCTCAAAAAGCTCCCTTTGTCTATTACCTGATGTTTAATGAGCCCAAATCTGATGATTTTAGAAATCTCACTTCGACTTGATCAAACTGCTAGAAATTATTAGATTACTAAATTACTAGAAAGAAGCTAGATTTAATGGATTATTTTGATTAAGTTTTTTTTTTTTTTTTTGCTGTTGTTACTGTTTCTGGAGTTATTGGACTCATTTTTGGTGAATCAATGCAAACGTTAGTATGAAAGTATGAAAAGAAGTAGATTTTCATATTCATTTGTGTGTGTGTGTGTGTGTGTGTGTGTGTGTGTGTGTGTGTGTGTGTGTGTGTGTACATATAAAGAACAAAGAGAGAGAGAAATACTATATTGTAAACATTGCACTGCACGGGTTCTCTCTCTCTGATAGATTTCCTGCAGGTATGTTTTAGTTGGTGTGTGTTTCTGAGCTTGTCTCGCCCTCCAGTTGTGAGGCGGTGGTCGCGGTCCAGCGTGTCTCAGCCTCCGTGTCTCCGCTTTGCTGCATGTAAACAGACTTTATCTGGTTTTATTTGACCTGCCTTTCTCCTGGCCCTTTGATCAAAGAGCCTCTGTCTCCCTATCGCGCCATCGTCCCGCTGATTAGCAGCCTGTTCGGCTTTATCGACCGCATTAACATCGTGATCGCTCATCGAGCTCGCGCCCCTGCTCTCACCGGGACTCGCTGAGCTGAAAGGGGTGTGAGCGTCCCGCGATTGTGGCCACTTTACAAAAGAAAGGCAAAGCACCCAGTGAACTTCTCTTTTTTCTGCGCCTTTAAGCTGTCTGTATGGGTTAGTTCATACACATGTAAGTGGAAATGAGCTTTATTTGTTCGTGTGAGCTGCAGATTTTATTTAAAACATGCGAAAGATACAGTAGTTTTAGTTCTTCAGTTTTTACCAAGTAGATTCAACAGCCAAAAGGTTTTTCATGTCTTCTCATTTCATGTCAGCTCCCCGGATCGGAAGATGGTGGGTTCGATTCCCTCACCAGTAGGTTGCCCTGAGGTACCCTTAAGCAAGGTACCGTCCCCGTCACTGCTCCCTGGGCACTTTCAATAGCTGCCCCCTGCTGCACGTGTGTGTATGGATGAGACGCAGAGGTTGACAAGGGTTGTCACGTTCTTCTTCATCGTCTTTGCCTTCATCTTCTTCTTTGCCTTCTTCTTCTCCTTCTTCGCTTTTGCCTTCTTCATCATCATCATCTTTGCCTTCTTCTTCATCTTTGCTCTTTTTTGTCTTCTTCTTCTTCAGCTCTTTGTTTTGACACCTTCTTCTTCATCATCTTCATCTTCTTCTGCTTCTTCATCTTCTCCTTTTCCTTCTTCTTCCTTTTCTTCTTCTTCCTCTTTTTCTTCTTCTTCGATAGCTTCTTTTATTTCTCATTTAATCGGCCTTTACACCAATCTACTTCAGGAAAGTTTCAAAACTGTATGCCCACTCTTGGGGCTTAGTAACACGATCAAAAGTCATTTTCTGCAACTGTGTCAAAAGTAGGTTAGGACTGTGTTTTCGTGAAGCTGTTTTTGTTCCACATCATACGTTCATAGGGCTGTTCCACGTCTATGAGGGCAGGTGTTCATTTACTGAAGATAAGGGCTCTTGTCACAGAGCCTCTCTACTGAAGGGACTGACAACAGATTTAGTTTATATTAGAGAAACCTACTAATTTTGCAACGGTACCTTACAGATTGATCAAACACCTTGAAGTCTTTGTGCAGATTTTTAATGTTTCCGTGATAATGTCGGACTATTCCTATTGTACACAGTTTTTAATTCTTTAATTTAGTGATTTATTGTTGCCTGTCCCAGCTTGTCCCCTTCCACACATGCAGCCCTTCCCTTCTACACCCCCAGCTGTTCTCACAAACAAAACATGCCTTTGTGAGCTGAGATCCTGCCATGATTACTGAGCTTGTACAGTTAAGATCAACTTAACCATCAGCCATAAGGTCAGCCATCTTCAGAGCACCATGCTCCACTCACCACAAACTAGTATTCATGTAGTAGCCTTTCCATTCAAATATTCTTTTTTCTCTTTTGCTCTCTCTTCTTTTTCAATGTACATATTATTCTGTTTATAGGTTATGTAAACCTTAAGAAAATAGAAAAAAATAGAAAAAGGTCTTTTTTTACACATTAAATTTTAGTGCATGTTACAGTCAATATAGTTTGTTGATTGCTAAGTAAGAAGTACACAGTATCAGAAAAAAACTTAATATGCAATAACTGCCTATTTGCAATATGCAACATATTAGACTAAATAAAACTGTTTGTGGGATGTGGCACTTATTTTGATTAGATTTTTTTTTTTTTATACGGTTTTTTAATCTTTTCGCATGTCAACGTGGTGCTGGTGGTCTAGTGGCAGCATACTTGCCTATGGTTCTATGGACGAAGTGGTCAGAGGTTCAAATCCCATCTCTAGAACTACCACCACTGGATCCCTGAGCAAGACCCTTAACCCTGAGTTGCTCCAGGGGGACTGTCCCTGTAATTAGGACATGAAAGTCGCTCTGGATAAGAGCGTCTGGTAAATGTAATGTGAGTAAAAAAAAAAAAAAAGAGACTGCACTATTCTGTTGAAAGATGGATTTCTAACTTCCACTTTTTCCCTGTGAGAAATTATTTGCTTTCAACAATGTGATAAATTATATTTATAGTCTCCAGTTTTGTTCACCAACATTCAATGATCGGAACAGTGGCTGCCTGAATGTGTATGAATGAACAAAAGTATGTCATATACTGTGTTCAGTCAGCAGTCCATCTTGTGGATTCAGTTTAGCTGAAAACACTGGAAAAAAAGTTAAGATCTGTTTGTTGTTTTTTATGGTTTTACACCCTTATTACATACTAAACGTTTCAGGCCCCAATAACAAATATGTGTAGATAAATAGATATTAAAGTACATTTTAAAACACATTTAAAAAAAAAAGCAAATTAAAATTGCAGCATCAGTTGTGTCAATGGCAGATTAATATATGTTTCTGATGTTTTGTCCTCAAAAAGATTAGAATATATAATTAAACGGTATTTTTTTGTTATAAGTGCTACAGGAATCATAGCATAGTGAATATCCACCTGTATTTCTAACAGTAGCTGTCTTTGTAAATTAAACAGAACTCTTACAAACTCTTACAAAAATAATGTGCAGAGCATGTGAGAAACTATGAACTCTCGTAACCCCGGGTTCTGTTGTGTTATACTATATGGAGGTCTATGATTCAACTCTAAGTTGTGACAGATGGGAAAGTTTTTGCTCTCCTTTTGCATTAGTCACTGTTTTCCCTTCAGTTAGGCAATCCAGGTCAAAGTGCTCTCAGCTGTTTTGTATCAGAGAGTAAAGTCATCTGAATCTTAATCATCACCTTCATTTTTGCATGACATCTCTAAAGTGGTTTCCAGAACCATTAGGGTTATCTAGGACATCTCCATGACCCTTTGCTTGTCTTGTCTTGGTAAGCCAGAGTTGAAGCACAAACAGCAGCATCAAAGCAGCTTAATCAGGAATGAAGCTCTCAAGCACCATCACTACATGTGGAGGCTGTTTCTAGAGTTACTTTTTTTGGTGGTAAATCAGCTAATTTGCCCTTAGCAGTGACAAATAATATGTTATGTTGTGATGACTCTAAGTCTTTCCCTCGAGATCTGCTTTGTGACATGATCTGTTTGCGTGTTGATAGGAGAGTGTGGGCAACCCTTGGCATGGAGAAGAGGAAGAACATGTACATTGGAGGACATGTGGAGACAGTTTTTGACATGCAGGTTTTGGCAGCTGTGTGTGTGTGTGTGTTTTGAATAGGGCTTGTTTATGGGGATGGCCTGGATTGCTTGGTAGTGACTAAGAGTGTTTCTTTATTTTTAAACTTAACGTTGTATTTATTCATGGATCAGTCTCACCTTAAAGGACCAGATTAAAGCTGCTCATAGCTGAAAAAGTAATCTTTATAACTGCTGTTTCACAAACATGCAATATTGGCACTTGTGGTTATTTAGACTATAAGGCCTGTGCTAAAATGATTAAATTTGTGCAAGAAATTTACAAATGATGAAGACTCACCACATCACATCAAAATATAAAAACCAAAGATGGTAAAAGGTTTTAATTTGAATATTTGGTTATTCAACCATTTTTCTTTAAGGGGCCTCTGGCGCCGTATTTTAATTTTTTAATTTTTTTCTGGAGCCCTGAAGTAAATTAAGTCCTTATATAAAGGAGTTCAAACAGAAGTAGCTTTTTACTAGAGGCCATTCACAAACATATAAATTATATGTACATTTATTAGACTTATTGGTACATTTTGGTGTCTATACATTTATGTGATAGTACAGTTCACATTCGTAAGGATGGTTAGGTAAGGCTTGTCATCATAAATGGCAGTCCCGGTCACTGGACTTCTAACCACATTTTCCACAGTGCCCATTCATCACAGCCCAATCCCTCACACCTGGCCAGCCAGGTACTTAAGGTCCAGACCGACCCAGACTTGTCTGTTCTACTTACCCTACTACTGTTTTGTTTACTTCCTGACTGGTTTGTTGTATATTAAAGTTACGTGATCGCTGCCTAGCACTTGTGCCTCCTTCTCCTTTTCTCCCCACCATGACATCAATTGAGACGTTAGTTGTATATTTTCTGATGGGTGCATGGTGTGTGTGCACGGGAAGGGTTAAGTCAACTCAAGTCAGGTCAAATAGGTTTTACTGCCATTTCAACCATATATACAGCACCTAGTGAAATAAAACAATGTTTCTTCAGGACCATGTGTGTAGCACATAGGACAACATGAATAACATGGTATGTGGCATAAATTTACATATGTGCAGAAAAAAACACAAATGAGTTAAGGAATTGTTGCAATAAATACATTTACAATTAATGTAAATACAGCATTTAAAACATTCACAGGATTGTAACAAAAATTGTTGTTCACCACAAGAATTTTGTTGCCCACCCCATCTTAGAGCACCAGAGAAACAACGCTGCTCCATCAGCTGTATGCTTTGGAGGAAAAGCAAATACAATGCTGTGCAAGTCTGAACACAGCAACAAGGAAAGAGGAAGGGAAGGCAACAAGTGAAAACTGAATACCAGTCCAGGACTATGACCCAGACAAAAAACAAATAACTGTGGCAGGTTTTATGCTAAAAACTAAATGTGACCAAATAGAGCATGCTCATAACAATCCAGAGGAAAAACAGTGGATACAAGAAGAATAAGCATGCTACAGGTTGGAGAAGCTTCACCCTATAATTAGACTAGAGGAGCAGGATCAGTGCCAGATGCACATTATCAGCACAACACATTATCTGTAACAGTGGAGAAGAAGCATAATAGTCATCTCTCATGAGTTGTACTGTCAGTCCTAGTACATACAAAGTTATGGTACTCTTCATGAAAACAAATGACACTACAATGACAACATGAGGACAGAATACCAAAAAGTCATCTGAATTAACTATTCAAATTAATTATACAAAATAAAGAAGGTATACAAATTAATGAGGAGCACATAACCATTACATTTTAAAGACCTTTCGCCAGTGTTGTATAGATACATTAAAACTGATTTAGATGAAAAAGGAAAAAAGAAACTATTAAAAAAAACAGCTATTTACACTGGCTGAATGAAGAGAATGAGAAAGAGAGAAGATTGGATGATGTGAGGATAGTGAACCAGGAAGTGCAGCAAATAAGCAAGATGGAAGTAAGGGCAGCAATGAAGAGGATGAAAAATAGAAAGGCCGTTGGACCGGATGATATACCGGTGGATATGGTTTTTACACTAGATGGCAATTGAGTTTCTGACTAGATTGTTTAAAACAATCTTGGAAAGTGAGAGGATGCCTGAGGAGTAGAGAAGAAGTGTACTGATTTAAAAAAAATAAGTTTTGTGAACTGGTAAATAATTGAAAGTGTCCTTTTCATTGTGAGGTCACAGCACAACAAAATTGGACCTCTGCATTTAACCCATGCAGATATTGAAAGCACCCAGGGAACAGTACCTTACTCAGCAGTACATCTGGGCAACCTACTGGTGAGGGAATCGAACCCACAATCTTCCAATGCAGGGGCAACTCCCTAACCACTAGGCCATCGCTGCCCCTGAAGAAGGTTAAGTCAGCTTAATAAGTGAAGTTAGGGAAAAAAGTGAAATGTGGATAAACCAATTGTCAATAACTATAGACTTGAATGTGACACAGAATGTGACAAAGATGGAATCTTAATTGATGAACCTAATGAAATCTCTGAGGCTCAAATCTTTTGTTGTATCAGTACAATACCTGGCACACATCTTTGGTGTTAATACACTAAAAACTGCTGAGGCCAAAAACAAATTGATTCCCATATAGCGTCCTTCTGTTCAGACTTTTGGGTTTTACTTTATTTGAAACTACTATGAAACAAAAAGAGTAATATTTAAAAGTAAGAAAGCAACACATACTGACAAGAATAAAGCTTGAAAAAATAAAAACTGCTCAGCTGGTATTCCACAGGGTTCTGACCTAAAACCCCCTAATTTTTAGCTTATAGGTCCATGACCAAGGTCTACCTAATGTGTGCCTTGAGAAAATGACCCATTCAGACAACAGCACTTTTTATGTGCAGCCTAGAACAATACAGCAGGTGGCGCACAGAATATTCAACAGCATTGTCTAGTTCCTCTGACTGGCAAGAGTCTTGTCTTAAAAAAGATTTTTAAGAAATTAAATATCTTGGGCTAATCATTGACTCACAATTGAGCTCGGAAAAGCAAGTGTAATTAATTCCATTTCTGTTATGTCATATCACACTTGATACCAGGATGGAAAACTAATTTTGAAGCTTTTGTACAATCTATACAAATACACATTGAACACATTGGACAGAGGCCAGCAAGGTATCATCATAAAATATTATTTCAAAATATATTCTTCCTACCTCTGATTATTTTGTCAAATTATGCAAAAATCTGTTTAATATAAAAAAAATAATAAACATCCTTTGAAAGATTATGTTCCCATAATTTCATTGATCAGAATTTTTCCATTAGAGCCACAAACATGCTATGCATGCCCAGCTGAACCAGAGTTAAACTTGTGCATCTAAAGCTATGTGCATCTAAAATTATGGCTACAATTGAACCATGCATCAGACCCTTACTTTCCTGAAGGTGTTAAGCGAAGTTGCCAAAGGAACCAGATTTAGGAGGTCTGTATGAGATAATATTGAGTCTCGGGCAGACAGCTAGAGGGCAGTGAGGCTAACGCTGGTAGAAGCAGAAGCAGTTTAAACTCCAGGAACCTCAGTGAGGAGCGTTTGAAACCTTTGTTCATCAAGAGTCCTAATGAGTTTGTAAAACAGAGATGGGTCCTTCATTACTGAGTAAGAGGAAAAGCAGGAATTGACCCATCAGAAATAAAAGCTTAAGTGGAATATCTCAGTTGAAAGACCCCTTGACTGATGAGCTAATATATTTAGTTGCTTACAGCCAGCAGATTTTATGTCACATTTGTTTTAGGTTGTGCAATTTTGTACCAGACAGATTTATTTTAAGGAATTTTCTGGATCGCATTTGTTGTCAAAACTACCTTTTATTTTTTCTTTGTTTCTTTCTTTGGTTTGTTTGTTATTTTGTTTGTTTGTTTATTTGTTTATTTGTTTCTTTCCTTCTTTGTTTGTTTGTTTGTTTGTTTTTTCTTTCTTTCTTTCTTTCTTTGTGAACTTTCCCCATACATTTCAAGTACAGCAAGCTAGCATGTTTTGAAATTATAAATTTTGTACATGACAGATTCATTTTGTACATTCACAGATTCAGATTCAGTTAATTTATTAATTTTTCTTAAATGATTTGTAGTTAAATCTCTTTCTTTCTTTCTTTCTTTCTGTCATAAGCATGTTTTGATAATACTAAAGATTGACTGTAGGAGTAGATATCTATGGGTAGTGAGGAGCAGCTATCTATCAGGGGCAGTGGTGGCCTAGTGGTTAGGGCGTTAGACGCATGATCAGAGGATCAGGGGTTCAAACCCCTTCCCGATAGGTTGCCCTGAGGTACCCTTGAGCAAGGTGCTGTCCCCGTCACTGTTCCCCGGGCGCTTTCAATAGCTGCTCACTGCTGCGCGGGTTTGAGTGTGCATGGGTTAAATGCAGAGGTCCAATTTCGTTGTGGTTCATGTGTGCTTTGCAATGACAAGGGTTGTCACTTTCATTATGTTATTTTTATTTATGTTATTATCTCTAATTATATTTTTATTCACTTTTAATCACAATATTAAAACATTACATAACATTACATGCTTGGTATTGCTTTGGGTTGTAAATCCCTCCTCTAATACTCTAATACTAAGTAGTTGATACGTAACGTCATAGACAACTACAGAATATTGACAACCATCATCAGTACTGTTATATTATCATTAGCTTAGTGTTATATTTATGTAAGTATTGCATTTTACAAATTTAATGTTCATTAATAACCAGCTATAAGCAGTACAATTCAATATTTAATGTCAGGGAAATATACTGAAACCAAAAGCTCTTTTGAAGCTCATTCTCTTTTACTTTAACGTTTACCTGAACACATTTTAGTGGTGTCTTGCTTACTTAATTTAATGATACAGTGATGCATCATGTGTTGCTTTAATTATTACAATTATAAATATAATTATAAATATATAATTATTGCATTTGTGCTTATGTTGTCTTTAAGACTTCAGAAATACAGGTAACTTTTACCAAAACAAAAGGCAAAAGTTTCACTAGTCTGGTTTTTATTTTTGCATGAATTCATGAAATGGAAAACAATATATCAGACATTACATCACAACTTCATGAATCCCTTTGTGTTCATGGCATTAAATGCTCGGTCTGTCTACTACAATAATAGTCTAATATTGTTAGCATGTTCCAGTCCAGAAAGTGGCAAAGCTTTTCTTTTTTTCTTTTTTTCTGCACCTTTCAGTCATTAGAATTGAAATTTCTTTAGTATTTAGCTAGTCTTAGTGAATGACTCATAAAGAGAAGTCAGCTGATCCTTCAGGTTTTTGGCATAGGGATCCAGTTTCTCTCTGAGGTCCTCAGCATAGGGAGCCAGGCTCTGCTGGACCATTGCAGCTCTCTGGGCAACCTGGGTCTGAAGATCCTCAGCCAGTGGGGACACTGTTTTCTGGAACTCCTGCAAGTGTTCATCTACTTTCTGTCTCAGCTCTTCTGTGTATGGGCCCAGCTGGGACTGCAGCTCCTTTACTTTTTCCTCCAGAGTTCCTCTAAGCTCCTCGGTCTTCTGAAGCACAGTGGCCTTTAGGGCCTCAGAGTCTAAAGATCCAGCATATGGGGTCACAGACACCCTCAGCTCCTCCACTCTCTGCTGAATTTGGGCCTTGAGATCTTCAGCATAGGGCTCTAGTTTGTCTCTCACTGTGATAAGGTCCTTCTCTAGACGTTCCCTCAGAACATCAGCCTCTTTGGTGATTTTGCTCATTATGTCCTCGGCCAGAGGGCTCATTTGTTTCTGCAGGGTGACAGCATACTGACTGGCTGCATTGGCACTCTCTGTAATTCTAGCACTATGGAACAGAAGATGCACATATGAGTCCAGATGACTTGAGACAGCATCCACGTGTGCATAGCTAGTGCTTTAAAACAGTTCACTTACTTCACTTCCTGACCCATTTGAGACTCTCTGATCATCTTGAGGGTGTCCTCAGCAGTGCGTGTTGCCTGGGCCACATAATCCCAGAATGCATCAGTCATTTGCTCCAGCTGTGGTTTGGGTTCATCAGCATAGAAGAGGTTGGCTTGGCAGCCTGATCAAAGAAGCAAGTCATTTCATTTATCTTAATTCAATATTTGTGTGCAATGCTACTGTACATACATGATAAATATATCTTCATAAAAAGATCCTTTTTATTCACTTTTAATGGCATACAATAAAAAGTTCAGTGAGTACCTGTGAATACAGCCAGCACTAGTAGCACGAGCACCTTCATGATTTTTGACTTATTCTGTAAGGTTAAATATATATATTTATATGCCAGGACTTCCAGGACTTTTTATGCATTCAAATTAATACAATGTTTGAGCTTTTGGCTTACCTTTTAAGTCACTGTGTTCTGTCAGATGCTAGGTGATGAAATGTGTTCAATTCCAGCAGAGCTGTTGATATATATACTGTAGAGAAGTGTGCGTTGTGATGGAAACCCAAAGTCCAAGATGTAGTGTGCTGCTGTCAATGCTGCTCCAAATCATAATGTCCTGAGTGGACCCTCAGTTACCACAGAGCCTGAAGTTCAGCTGAGACTCTGATAAACATTTGACTATCATGGTCTAATAAAAGCTAGATAACATGCAGCCATAGATAAAAGTTTAGTCGTTAAATTACAATCTCTGTGTGCAGAGTAGAAGCGGACAGTACACAAAACATTGCCTGCTTTATCACTATCTTAATAATTTCATTTTTACAAGAATTATCTTTTTTCAATGAATGAATCAGTATGGACATCAGCACACCAGGATGTAGATATCTAGATGCAGGCATGTCCATTATAAGAATTTCATTCTAGTGTCATTTTTGTTATCTAGAGGGGATCACGATAACCGGTGGTGACTCACTTCAACAAAGTACTTCCAGACAGGACAACTAGAATGTGGAACTTTGGTCCAACAAAGCTACCAAGTGATAGTAGACTTTGAGTAGGTGTGACATGACTGTTTTGTTATCTGCATACTGTATGCTAATTAATAATGATTTTGGGTTTTTCTAATGTCTCAAAATAAAATGTTATTGTGATTCAGGTCTTACAGTGGTTCTTTCAGCTTATTAAATGATTGGTTTATTGTAAAAAATTAGATTATGAATTATTTTACTGTGCCTTTTCACCCTACTAGTTATAGATGACATATATTTACATAATAAATAAAGTTTGGACTATCTTTCATATGGTTAAGTGCCTTCAATTTGTAAACTTTAAAACATCCAAATTCAACATTTCAAGGTTTAAGAAGTCTCCATTACCTGATAAATAGTAAATGATGTATATCAATTTATAATAATTTTGATAAAAATAATTTTGAAAAAAAAAAGCAGCTGACATTAAATGGAAAGCATGTTGTTATTTCTAATAAAAATAGTCCTTATCGTAGAATTGCTTTCATGTTTCTTGGATGCATGAAGTTTACTCCCAACAAGCCATAGGATTAAAAAAGTTTTAAAAGTGAACTAATGTGATTTGGAATGAAACCCTTCATGTATTTTAACTTCAGGTAACCTGCTTGAACCTTCAAATGGAAGGTTTTAAAACAAGGAATTCATCTGTATTATAACAATAACATTAACTGCTGATTTGGAACTTTCTGCATGGGTTTGCACTGATTGTGCAATGGGTTCTCAGTAAAACATTTTAATTGCTTGTTCTGCTATACATCGCTACAGTGAGGCATGGTGAACACAGTTCTGCTTTTACTAAGCTGAGCATCATGCACTGAATTTAATTGGCATTCTGTAAATCCCTGTGGACTGACTGACAATTCACATATGCTTCATAGTAGATACCTGAGGAGCTAAGTCAGCTAAGGCCTAGCAGGTAATTCTATATATTTTTACAAAAAGATTACGTTTTTTACATTAAGTTATAAATTGCAAAGAAATACAGTACCGTGCAAAAGTTTTAGGCAGGTGTGAAAAAATGCTGTAAACAAAAAATGCTTTCAAAAATGGAAGTGTTAATCATTTATTTTCATCAATCAACAAAATGCAGTGAATGAACAAAAGAGAAATCTAAATCAAATCAATATTTGGTGTGACCACCCATTGCTTTCAAAACAGCATCAATTCTTCTAGGTACACTTGCACACAGTTTTTGAAGGAACTCGGCTGGTAGGTTGTTCCAAACATCTTAGAGAACTAACCACAGATCTTCTGTGGATGTAGCTTCCTCACATCCTTCTGTCTCTTCTTGTAATCCCAGACACACTGGATGATGTTGAGATCAGGGCTCTGTGGGGGCCAGAAGAACTGATGCTGGTTTGAAGGCAAAAGGTAGTAACACCAAATATTGCTTTGATTTAGATTTTTCTTTTGTTCGCTCACTTTGCATTTTGTAAATTGATAAAAATAAACAATCATTATTTATATTTCCGAAAGCATTCTTTGTTTACAGCATTTTTTCCACACCTGCCTAAAACATTTGCACAGTACTGTATATGTACCAGACATCCTAGCATTATCTCCACTTTGAATAAAATAGACCTTTTCATTAAAATAGCACCAGTTAAGGGGTTAAATATATCAGGTGGGAAGTGAATTGTCAGTTCTTGAAGTGGATGTATTGAAAGCAAGAAAAATGGGCAAGCATAGGGCATCTAGGATAACTTGGTAGATAAACTGTGATGGCTAGACAATCTGGGTTAGAACATCTCTTACAGGGCAGGTCTTGTAGTGTATTCCTTGTATACAGTGCTTTGTGTGTTTGGGGCAGTGGTGGCCTAGTGGTTAGGGACTTGCCCTGGATCGGAAGATTGTGGGTTCGATTCACTCACCAGTAGGTTGCTCTGAGGTACCCTTGAGCAAGGTACTGTCCCCATCACTGCTCCCTGGGCACTTTCAATAGCTGCCCCCTGCTGCATGTATGGGTGAAATGCAGAGGTTCAGTTTTGTTGCATTGTATTATGCTGTGCTGTGTTTCACAATGACAAGGGTTGTCACTTTTACATTTACAGTGCTGAGCACCTGCCAAATGTGTTTCAAGGAAACAACTGTCAATACGTGTTTAAAATGTATAAACATTAATATAGTTGATTTAAAATAAAGAATTAATATTAGAGCTCATGTCAAATTGAGAAATGTTTAAAGTTATTAACCTGCAGATTTTGTGAAAAAGGGTTTTTTGATTTGACTTCATTTCATTTCATTTCATTGATTTCATCTGTAAGGCCCTGGCATGGAATAACCTATGATGTATACCATTTGTTGACTGCTTTACTTTATCAAATCAAAGATTACAAAGCCAACTTATCACATTTTTACATTAATATCAAGGGTAACACAAGCTTGCAGCAAGCTAATGTATTAGGTATCATTCATCAGATGGTTCCTGTACACATTTTTGTCTAACTGAATTTCTTGTTTGTTTTGTTTGTTATTTCTAAAGAGTTCCAGATTATAAAAATTGTATATTTGGATAATGACATTGTCATATTTGAAGTAATGTAGATGTTGCAAAACCAGAAGATCTGAGCAGCTGTTTAGCTGTTTTTGTTCTCCTGTGCACAGTATTTGCAGATGGTTTCACAATCTGGAAGTACTCTGTGAACTGGATTAGACCTAGAACTGTGATGTCAAGTTTCACTAAACCATGGTTGTTTGACTGACAGTAAACTTTCCAAGAACAAATCAGGAAACTCCCAAATAGATTTTCTAATATGCGGGGCAGCAGTGGCCTAGTGGTTAAGGTGTTAGTCACATGATCAGAGGATCGGGGGTTTGAACCCCTTCACGATAGGTTGCCCTGAAGTACCCTTGAGCAAGGTGCATGGGTTAAATGCAGAGGTCCAATTTCGTTGTGGTTCATTGTCTGCTGTGCTGTGACCTTGCAATGACACGGGTTGTCACTTTCACTTAAATCTCTGGGAAAACTGATTTATTACAGTACTGATAAATGTTCATTGTAACATTTCTAAAATTTGCATCATTGGATACTAACTACTAAAGAATAATGAAAATTATTAAATTATCTGTTTATGAGTGTTTTCTTTTTATCTCTATTCATTTTAATGAATCCATTACAGGTTTCTGAAAATTTAGAAAAACAGAAATAAAGTCATAAGAAACAGTTGTGCTTTATGTTAATTGTTTAATTCTAGCATAAATACAATGAATGACAAAGTCATTTTTAAACATGAGTAATATATTACAAACACATTCACAAAAAAGCATTGTGTTCCACAGCACACATACATAGAGTAAAATTAAAGAAATTCTCTGCAATTTCTATAAAAAGCTAGTAATGCCTTTTTAAAATTTTGGTTAAAATTCCCAAGTTCTGTGACCAAAGAGGTCATTGCTTTAAATGCTGGCTATCACTCTGGTAAAAAGAAATTGAACATTTGATCGGATGTATAAGATTTACTTGTCACAGTTTTATTTAGTGTAAAAACAGTCAAGCGAGTCTGTGAAGGTTGTTGGAGTATTTAGCTGGTCTTGGTGTAGGATTCGTAAAGAGAAGTCAGCTGATCCTTCAGGTTTTTGGCATAGGGATCCAGTTTCTCTTTGAGATCCTCAGCATAGGGAGCCAGACTCTGTTGGACCACTTTGGTTCTCTCGAGTACCTGGGTCTGAAGATTCTCAGCCAGAGGGGTCACAGTCTTCTGGAATTCCTGCAGGTGTTCATCTACTTTCTGTTTAAGATCTGTTGTGAAGGGTTCAAGTTGGGACTGCAGCTCCTTTATTTTTTCCTCCAGGGTTCCTCTAAGCTCCTCGGTCTTCTGAAGCACAGTGGCCTTTAGGGCCTCAGAGTCTAGAGACTCGGCATATGGGGTCACAGACACCCTCAGCTCCTCCACTCTCTGCTGAATTTGGGCCTTGAGATCTTCAGCATAGGGCTCTAATTTGTCTCTCACTGTGATAAGGTCCTTCTCTAGACGTTCCCTCAGAACTTCAGCCTCTTTGGTGATTTTGCTCATTATGTCCTCGGCCAGAGGGCTCATTTGTTTCTGCAGGGTGACAGCATACTGACTGGCTGCATTGGCACTCTCTGTAATTCTAGTACTATGGAACAGAAGATGCACATATGAGTCCAGATGACTTGAGACAGCATCCACGCGTGTACAGTTAGTGCTTTAATACAGTTCACTTACTTCACTTCCTGACCCATTTGAGACTCTCTGATCATCTTGAGGGTGTCCTCAGCAGTGCGTGTTGCCTGGGCCACATAATCCCAGAATGCATCAGTCATTTGCTCCAGCTGTGATTTGGGTTCATCAGCGTAGAAGAGGTTGGCTTGGCAGCCTGGTTTAAAAATAAATGTGTAGAGGTTCATTACATTTTGACACTGATTGTCTCTATGCCAGTTATTTGCAGTCAGTAATTAAAATAATTACTTGCATTTATTATTAATTATATTTGCAATGACTGACTTGACAGTGTCCAGCCTGTTTTAAGTGTCATTTTTATGTTACTATCAATAGATTAGCTGCCTAGTTTATTAAATGTTAAAACTAAATAGAGAGGCATACATGTAAAGTAATTCCCCTTCATGTTTTTGTTTCATGATTCATAATTTGTTACTGTTAAGATGTGAAAACTTTGCTTACCGGTAAATGCCACAATGGCAAGGACCAGGAATGTCTTCATATTTAATCTGGTCACCTGAAAAAAAAAGCATAAGGCCTTCATTTTTTGCATTCTACAGAGCCTGAAACAAGCTTATTTGCCAGTGTGCCTTGAATGTAACTTACCTCTTGGCAGAAGTTTCCAACTGAATGTTTGCCCAGTCCTGTAAGCTTGTGTCAGTCTAGACAGAGCATAGCAGTATATATAGCTATGTATATGCAGAGAAACAACTCCCAGTAAAACCCAAAGTCCAGCACCCAGTGCCATGTTGTCAGTGCCACTCCTCTTTTTTCACATTTCAATGCTGCTACTAGGCTACTGTCACATGATGTTATGCTTGGACCTATAACACTAATAGCAAGTAACTGAATGAACCACAAATAAGCATCCAGTAAATATTATCTCTGTCAAAAGTTTAACTTGACCTCTTTTTTTTTGGAATTGTCATTTTTGTAGAATTTTTATTTTTCTTAACATTCCAAAATTATCATCAGAGCAATACTGTAATGAAAATGACCTTTGTATCTCCAGAGTTCAGTTGGAAATCTGAACTTTTCCTTTAGGAGTAGATATGTGTGCCATGTCATCAGATCAATGTACTCTTAGGTTCCAGATGAGCACACTTTTCTGTCCAAATGGATTCATCTTTGGTCAAAAGACCAATGCTTTAGCATAGATTTGTTAGAGCACAATTCATGTTGGTTTTGTAGATTTACTATACTAGTGCATATCTTCCCCATTACAAGTATGTTGGGTTTATAAAGTATATTAAATCAAAACTTCCATTCAAACTCTCATTCTGTCCCACAGAAGAAGATATTAAACATTAAACTTAGTTTAATACACAGCAAAACATAGAATAAATGACTGCTGCCACATGGTATAGATGGTGATCAAGCTCATTTTATGGCACAAAACTCTCATATCCTACAACATTTTATTAGAGGTCTCAAAATGTTATTAATATGAACATTCTATATTACACTACCACTTTTTGCACTGCTATGTTTGGGACCAGCAGCATGGTTATACAGTGAATAGCGCCTCACAGCGAGAAGGTCCAAGACTTGATTCCTAGGTGGTGTGATTCAGGGCCTGTCTGTATGAAGTTAGCATGTTCTCCCTGTGTCTGCATGGGTTTTCTCCTGGTGCTCCTGTTTCCTCCAACCATCAAAAGACATGCACATCAGATGGATTGGAAATGTTTGTGTGTGTTTGTCTGTGTCTGCCCTTTGATGGACTGGTGATCTGTCCAGGGTGTATCCCTGCCTTTCACCCTGTGAGAGCTGGGATAGGCTCCAGCACTGCCTGTGACCCTACTAAAAATGAGAGAGTAAGTGATCATATTGAGACTACAGTTTGGAATGCAAAATAAGTGAATAAATACAAATATATGCTGTACATATCTGTACATATATTACCACGGTTTCCAAATATGTATCTAAAATGTATCAGGGTGCAGAAAACAGAAATAATAATATAATAATTTTATTTAAATCTTTTTTTGTTACACAGTGAGATTCATGTGTTGGAGGAATCTTGGTGATGTATTTAGTTCATGAACATGCTAGGGGCAGCGGTGGCCTAGTGATTAGGGATCGGTTGATTGTGGGTTCAAATCCATTACCAGTAGGTTGCCCTGAGGTACTTTTTAGCAAGATACTGTCCCCATCACTGCTCCCCGGGCGCTTTCAATAACTGCCCCCTGCTGCACATGTATGAGCATAAGGGTTAAATGCAGAGGTGTAATTTTGTTGTAATTTCAATGACAAGAATAGTCACTTATTCACACATATTCATAATAATCAACACATATTCTGTCATGATTCTATTCATTATATTTATTATATTACTGTAATAAAGTATGTGGTAAAATAAATAACATGCAATATATTTGCAAAAAAAGCTCAATGAAAAAAAGTGATTAAAATTTTAAGATTTTGAAAACTTGGTATTATATATTTTAAGCCTTATTTTGAAATTTCTATGCTTGATCAGATTTCTGATGTCTACCTTCTACACACATGGCATTTATATGTGCTTTTCCACAATTTTGTTCTTTCATGGGTTACAAGCTGAGACTCTGATTATAATCACTAAGGTCTAGACAAAGATAACAGGTGCTACCAATCATTCCTTTGAAGTTTATTGGGTGTCTATCTATTCAACCCACCATTTTCCAGCCCTTTTTGGCCAATAGTAGAAATGACACCCCTCCCCACCCAATCGTCATCACTAGGCCAGCGTGGAGGTACAGAGTCCGCAGACAACACGACACTGGGCATGTCTGTCGTCCCCGTAATTTGACTCACGCACAAACAACTGGCAGTATAATGCGGTTTTATACACTGTGAAGAAAAACAGGCAGTAAGAATAGAAAACACAATACATAAAATATACTCGATGTAAACCTAACCATCCTAAGCAAACTTAGAACCTTTTTTTTTTTCTAAATCTTTTTATAATTTAAATCTTATTCATTTTTAGGACAGATGCTAATATTTGTATATTTTTTCCACCTTTTTTTTATTGGCATTGAGAGTAAAATAAATAAATACAAAATTTAAAGGGCTTGGTTTGAGATGTACAGAAATTTAGTGAGTCAGGAAACCAAGACCATGATGTCAAGAACATAAAAAAGTGTTTTTTTAACAAACCTTTAACAAACAAATATAGGTTACTGAAACTACTGATAACATAGCCTCTGAGATTAACAATCCCCTCCAAAAGTATTGGGACAGCAAGGCCAATTTATTTGTTTTTACTTTGCACGGAAGACAAACATTGGTTATATCCAATACAGCTATTTGTTAAGTCCTATAAAAAAAGGAAACCACTGGTGTACTGAGTGGGTACAGAAAAACATGAACAGCTAATGACAGACATGTTGTGAGAGTTGTAAAAAAAATACTCAAACAAACAGCAGTCAGCGATATCATGAATACCACCAAAGTGGAGGTATCACAATCCGCTGTTTGAAGTAAACTTTTAAAGCAGAAACAGAGGCCACACCACCAAATGCCAACCCCTCAGCAGCAGTAAAAACTGAAAGAAAGAAAGAAAGAAAGAAAGAAAGAAAGAAAGAAAGAAAGAAAGAAAGAAAGAAAGAAAGAAAGAAAGAAAGAATGTGCAGAGATATGCCAAAACGTTTTTGGAAACAAACTTTTATGGACTGGTGAGACAACGATTAATATCTTCTAAAGTGTTGGACAGATCATATTGTGGAGAATGAAGGATATCAGGTTCAAGAACTTTATTGATGAATAACTCATGATGGTAGCTGTAGAAAACTGGGTGGTCAGATACCAAAGGTGCTACATTCTATGTGATTTAAAATATTTAGATGCAAATACTAGGAAATAAAGATTGTTTTGATCTCAAACCCAAAAAACTTTAGTGCAAAGCAAAAAAAAAAAAAAACTGAATTTGCCTTGCTGTTCCAATATTTTAGAGGGGACTGTATATGTAAAGCTGATAATAGTAAAATTGTTTTTAACTAAAAAAAAAAAAAGTGAATAGATTATGAATGGATTAAAAAAAATGAGGTCAATATCTTATTTTAAAACATCTTGAAAACAATATCTAAGTATTTGTCTACATTTTGTGTGTCAAAATTTTATTTGATGTAGCTTTTACGGGCAATGAACTCTTCAGCACTCTTTTACTATTGCCACCTGTGTGACCATGATAAAACCTTAAACTGTGCATGCTACCACTACAACTAAAAAATTCCAACAATTTTGGACAAATTAGTGGAACTCCTCTTGCATTTTAGCAATGCCCAATGTACTTATATTGCTTGACATGTTGTGTCTTGAAGTGCAGTTGGAGATTGTCAGGCTGAGATGATCTGATAAACAAATGCTTTTCTACACAAGCTTTAACATGCCAGCAGTTGCTATTGATGGTCTGGCTAATGTCTTCTTTTCTGATGGGAACACAGCATGCTTATCTGTAACAACAGGTTGATAGTTTGCACTCGCAGAAAGCTGACCTTAAATTTATGAGCACTACAATAAAGGGATTGTTTTGATGTAGCTATTATGTACATTTGTGCATTTTGTGTGATTTTTTAGTATAGACAGAGATTATATATCTGTTTAAGAAAGTGCTGCAAATAACTGGAAAGTAAAACCGCATCTTCTTCTTTTTCTTTCAGCTGCTACCATTTAGGGGTCACTACAGCAGATCATCCGTTTCCATCTCTTCCGGTCCTCTGCATCTTCCTCCTTCAAACCAACCACCTGCATGTCCTCTCTCACCACATCCATAAAACTCCTCTTTGGTCTTCCTCTTTTCCTCTTTCCTGGCAGCTCCATCTTCATCCTTCTCCCAATATAATCCTCGTCTCTCTTCTGGACAAACCAACACAACCTTACTTCTCTAACTTTGTCTCCAAAATCTCCAACCTGAGCTGTCCCTCTAATATACTCATTTCTAATCCTGTCCATCCTCGTCACACCCAACGAAAATCTAAGCATCTTTAACTCTGACACCTCCAATTCCGCCTCCTATCTTCTCGTCAGTGCCACTGTCACCAATCCGTACAACATGAGCTGGTCTCATTACTGTCCTGTAATCCTTCCCTTTTACTCTAGCTGGTACCCATTGGTCTCTAATCACTCCAGCCACTTTTCTCCACCCATTCCAACCTGCCTGCATTCGCTTTTTTACCTCTCTTTGATCCAAAGTATTTAAATTCCTCCACCTTTGTCATCTCTACTCCTTGCATCCTAACTCCCTTTTGCTCACACTCAAGTATTCTGTTTTTGACCTACTCACTTTCATTCCTGTTCTCTCTAGCGCAAACTAGAATTGGCTCAGCGCTGATCCTTGATGTAATCCAACCTCTACCTTAAATGCATCCATCACTCCTGCTGCAGATTTCATCACTGTCACACTGCCCTCATACATATCCTGAACAATTCTAACATACTTCTCTGTAACACCTGACTTCCTCATACAAAACCACAGCTCCTCTCTAGGCACCCTGTCATGCTGCTTTCTCCAAGTCCACAATGCAACTCCTTCTGACCTTCTCTGTACTTCTCCATCAAACCGCGTCATCTTTAAAAAGGAATTCCACCTGGTTTTAAATGTTAATAACTCTTGTAAAAACGGATGTAAAAACGATCTTTTAACTTATTTTTTTACAGTGCAGTGGCCTAATGCTTAAGGACTAGGCTCCAGGATTGGAAAGTAATGGGTTCGCATCCCAAACCCAGGTTACCCTGAGGTACCCTTCAGAAATGTACCATTTCCATCACTGCTCCCAGGGTGCTATAAATAGCTGCCCCCTGCTGTATGTATAAAAAGTGTTTCAGCATTACAGTGACAAATAGTCCCTTTCACTTCAGTGGTGAAACCAGAAACCCATCCACTAGGAATGCACTGCTGGACCCAAAATAAAATATCCAGACAACTATACCGATTTCCATACCGGATCAGACAAGGCCCAGGTCATGCTGATCGGCACCAGTACTGTCTGTAGGATGACCTTGGAGGAGTGAAGTATCAAATGCTGGAAGTTAGAGAAAGAAGAGTGTAAGATGGAATTCATGCAGGAATGAAGACAGGCACTGGGGTGTAGTGAAGAGTTACCAGATTGCTGTGCAACTACTGCAGAACCAATAAAGGTGACATCTGATAAGGAAACCTGGTGGTCGAACATGGAAGTTCAGGAGAGTTTACAGAAGAAGAGGCTGGAAAAGGAGTGGTATAGAGAAATAATGAAATGAAGAAATTTGATTTGCTTGGAAATAGACCCTAATCCCACTCATAACTTGTTATATAGTTAAATAGGGGGTTTTCCACTGAAAACTTGAAAACTGTCCAAAACAAATATTTGGTTTGATCATTTTTTTGTGTTGTTTTTTTCAATATAAGTAAACATTCATTTTACATTTGTGGCATTTAGTAGACACTCTTATCCAAAGAAACTTTCATGTCCTTATTACAGGGACAGTCCCCCTGGAGCTCAGGGTCTTGGGTCAGGGTCAGGGTTCAGGGTCTTGCTCAGGGACCCAGTGGTGGTAGTGCCAGAGGAGGGATTTGAACCTGGGACCTCTTGAGCCATAGGTCCATAGGCAAGTACCCTACCACTGGACCACCACCACCCATTACAAAAAAAAAATTCATAATTTCATCCATAATTTGTATGATAAACATCAGAGCAGTACTTTTGCAGTCATTCTTTGGCATCAGGAGCATCACTATGCCCTACAATAGAATGGAAAAAGTCAATATTTGAATCTTGAGTTCTGAGTTCTGAGTTCAGTTATGTTACTACTTATGTGAGTTTATGTAGCATAACAGAATTAATATATTAATACTGAATTTCATTCCAAATGAAAGGACCAAGCAAATATTTGTGAAATAAGCTTATTGCTTATTATTCACCTTATTGGCAAACCCAAAATCACATTCGGCATGTCATTTTTTCTTTCAAATTAATGTATTTTTTTTATACTGCATGTGCATAAATATATACAAATGAAAGCAAAAGTAGAACAGTGAGACGACTTGTGGGTGGTTGCTGTCTAAGGTTTGAATTCCCAGCTGTGGACCAAGATTTTGCGGATTAAAGCTGGGCTCTATTCCATCTTCAGCAAGGGGACCCTTTGAGCCCCTGAGGCAGTCCCTTAACTCCAAGTACCTCTGGGGAGACACTTA
Source organism: Hepsetus odoe (assembly GCA_017165825.1). NCBI lineage: Eukaryota > Metazoa > Chordata > Actinopteri > Characiformes > Hepsetidae > Hepsetus > Hepsetus odoe. The sequence goes on along the minus strand of CM029377.1, from coordinate 16,149,291 downwards.
AGTCTTTTATTTAAGTCTCTGGAGACAAAGATACATGGCCAAAGCGAATCGCTGGGATCAGTTTGTGAAGTTCTGCACTTCAGCTAGCTAGAAACCACATTTTTGCACTGTCCAGGTTGGGTCAGGTACAAAATGCTTTGCATTCTGGTCAAATTGTTTCAAAAGCCCATAGCCCCAGGAAATAAACTGTTACCTTCTCTTTATACTTTATAAACCTATCACAATTGTCTCCTTAAAAAATGTGTTTGCAGAGTAGGGCATGGAATAATGCACATATGCAATGAGCAGCCATTTAATAAGCTCCTTATACCTTAAAAGGTAGGTGCACGTCATAAAGCCATTCAGTCCAGCATACATAATTAGATGCTTAAAACACTAGCAACAGGTAAAGAAATGATACAAAGAAAAATATACAGAATACACTCCTACATTTGATAAATGATACTCTGCATGGTGTCTGGATTACAATTTCTTAAGTCTATGTAAGTAAATGTGTTTAAACTTTTATGTACAGACCAGAGTGGGGCAAAATTACAGAGACAAAAACATTAATGACACCATATACAGCTGAAACTGCAAGGCTGGCTTGAATTACTGAGAGTCACAAAAGTTATTCGGTGCATTTTACAATGATCAAATACATATAATTGCATAATCTATTGACAATCCAATAAAATCAGAATAAAAGAAAATTAAAGCAAGATAAATGAATACAAGAAAAGGTGGTAATTGTTAAATGCAGAGGTCAATGTTTTACATAAGTCAGTGGGAAAACAAGGCAATTTTTAGCCTTTTAAAAAATCTGGGTCAGATCTGATCATAAGGAGCTGACATTCAATTTTTTTCTGGTAATTTGATATGACTGACACTCACCATCAATGTGCTTCTTGAGTCAGGCGTTCTCATTTTTAGTATGCCAAACTTTAAAGGGAAACATCTATCTAAAAGCTTAATGTGCCCTCTTGTGGAGAATCTCCTGCTCTCTGAATGTGAATGAAATGTTCGTGAGATGCCTTGTGTTTCCCTTTAATTTTTTAATTTACTTAAATGAAAAAAAGAATAGTCACTGGGTTTTGTAATAAATTCTTATTAATATAACTAACAACTACTTTTGAAATATTACAGCCAAGAAGCACCAGATGGAAGTTATTCTTCCATTATCACAACCAGTTATCCTGAGTAGAGTCATGGGTGCTGCTGGAGCTCCTATCAGTGCACACAGGAAGAAAGGACATGAAACACCCCAGACAATTTGCCAGTCCATCACATCTAGACACAGAGGGGGCAACTCAGCTTCACTAATCCACCTGCATGCTTGTATGGGCTGAAAGGAGTTCAGAAATAAATACTTCACACTATAAAAAATGTAATTATATATTGGGGTGTGATTAAGTAAAAATACCATAAAAACGTTCATTTTGCTGAAGCTAAAATAAATAGGACCAACGGTTTTTCATTCATTTTTATAGACTGAGTGATTCATCAATCATACATTCATTATGTGTTTCCATGAGACTCAGTACAATATGAAACTTTAAGCGAGGTCTTAGAATCATTTCTTAAGGGCTCTGTGAGGGCTCTCAGGTTGACTGAGGCTGTGCCCAATGGCTTGGTAAGGACAGGAACCTCCTTCCTCAGCTTGTTGAGCTTCGTGGAGTGCTGGCTCTTTGTTTCCATGTCATCTTGCTCTTCCAGGGATTGACGGATGATAACTTTGAGGCTAGGCAGTCCAATGCCAGTTAGGGCAGACACAGGAACAGTGTGTTTGAAATGGAAAAAACTTTTGGGGATCATTTCTGCAGGCAGCAGTTGACTCAGCTCTGAGCAAAAAATGAGAGGAAAAATGAGGGAGGAATGACCTGTTCAACAGATAAAACTGTGAAGCCAAGCATTCCTTACAGAATACTGAAACTATATAATTTGGGAGGCATGTTAAAAAGAGACACTGTAAAAACCCATTTGAAGGGTAAAATAAAAAAATTGTTTTCATTAATACTAAGTGATTTTTCACAGATGTACTTATACGTTGATTCCAATATCACAGAGAATCAAGAACTGCATAAAAATAAAACTAATGTCTCTTTCAATAAAATGTGTTTAATGACCTGTTACACAAGTATGAGTTACATCAAAGTCTAATAGATGTTAATGCATAGAACAGTCTATTATAAAATCTATTAAAAAGTATCATAATTATTATCATCCTTATTAAATTCCAGCAATGTGAAGTTTTGTTGTCTAAACACACAGCATATGAGCAAGTTATTGAAATATATTAATTAGGAAACTTTTTGGTAACAGGGCACTGTTACATCTGGAATAAGATCAATGCAGCTTTCCACAATAGAATATCATGCCCACAGTCAAACATGATGGTTAAGGGATGATTTGCTGCATCAAGGCCTTGGTGACTTGCCGTCACAGAAGCAAGAATGAATTCAGCTTTACCAGTGGGTACTAGAGGAAAATGTCATCAATTTGTGACCTGAAGCTCAGTTGGGTTATGCAGCAGGACAATGATCAATAGCATAAGAACACATCCATCTTTTATCATGAGAAAAGCAATAAAATCCCAGTTGTCCAGTAGAACTTGGTTTGCCCAGCCTTATTTAGCAACACACTTACCCTCCTGATTTTCAAGCTGTGTCTCCAGCTCTCTCAGCTTCTCTTCAGCTCCAGGCAAGTCCATCTTATTGACCACTAGGATAGCTGGCTTGGCCAGCAGCTCCTCTTTGTACAACTCTAGCTCCTGATGTAGATGCCAAAATCCAGCCCGACAGGGGAAAAAAAACAGCTTGGTATATAGTTACAACTTAATTCAGTTCTAATTTCATAAAAACTGCAATTATTTAGATTATCATTTTAATTTTTAAAAAATTATATAACATTTATTTATTTAGTCCAGTTCACCTACTCCCCACAATCCACTAAAATACAATTCTCCACTATACTTTCTTACAATATGAAAATTTAAACTCTCTGTTCATTCATATCTAAAACTGCTGAACTTACCTTTGTAAGCAGCTGCACTGCTTCAAATGCAGATCTAAATGGTGTGTTACTGGCCAGCTGAAACCCACACACATCAACCTACAGAAGGAGGTTAGGTTCTGATATTACCTAAAGGCTCATTTTAAATTCAAACCAAAAATGGATAATTGCGTTTGTTTGACGTACCACAAACATGAGCTGCTTTGTCCTCTCAACATGCTTCAGGAACTTGTGGCCCATGCCTCTGTTAATGTGAGCTCCCTCAATCAAGCCAGGTAAATCTGCCACCGACACCTATGACAAAAAAAAAACAAAAGCTTGTCACCTAAAATGTTACATCTGTAGTTGTACCTTCATATTTCTGTCGTTGTTCTATGTTCTCTAGAGTATAGAGTGGCATGAACAATGAAAATAAGACAGGTGTTCAGGTGCTTCTAGATAAGCAAGGCAAAAGGTGTCTCATTAAGGTGGTAGACGAATGACAGGGCACAGGTTTTGAAATAGCTGCTACCTGTCTGTGGTCCTTATACATGATCTTTCCAATCTCTGGCCTCAGAGTTGTGACTGAAAGAGAACATGAGTGCAACTGATGTTAAAGGTCCAGCATTTTAGTGTTCCAAGGCATTCATAAGGCATGCAATGAACTGAAGAGCATTCTATAGCATTCAAATAATTGTTTTTACTTAAATTATGCAAGATTCACAACATATTTATTCTTTTTGTTATTGCTTTTGTATTTTATATTATGTTATTGTTGTTGATCATTTCGATATGTTGCAACGTGGTCTATAGAAACCATTGTCTTTGTCTCTTGTTACAATGAAACTTGTTGAGGGGTAAGATATATTAGATTGCAAGTGAACAGTCAGATCTTCAAGATGAAGTGTTTGTTTGGCCCATGTCAAATATTAAAGCTTGGCCTTTTTTCCTTGCTACAGGGGTTATACGATTGATTCCATATAAGATTTTTTAAGCTAGAGGGAAAACAAGTATTGAATATGTTAAAACCAAGCAATCCACACATACAAAGAAATCAAAACATTTCGTAAATTTAGTTGCATAGTAAGGTGGAATGACAGTATTGAACACAAAGTTAAGGAGGTGCAAAAAGGCATGTAAAGCCAAGAAACAATTCAGTATTTAGAAAGCAATCCTGGCCTCTATCATTACAGATTAATATCAGATGGTTAAGTGCTAACTGATGGCTTATAAAAAGGTTTCTCACGGTATCACACAAGAAGCATCTCATAATGGGTAAAAGCAAATAGCTCTCTCATGACCTTTGCAACCTAATTGTTGCAAACCATGCCGCTGGCATTGGTTACAGACGTAATTCTAAGCTTCTGAATGGTCCAGTGAGCACTGTTAGGGCCATGATCCAGAAGTGGAAAGAACATCATTTGCGAACACCTCGCAAATCAAACCCACTATCTTCCGATGCAGGTGCAACTCCCCAACCACTAGGCCACCGCTGTCCTTTTCTACCAAGTATGAAATAAATTTCAGTAAGCGTGTTCAATACTTATTCCTTGTGTTATTCCATCTTACCATGTAAAACTTAATTTATGGATTTGTTTTAATTTGTGTGGTTTACTTGACATCTGGTTTATACCAGATGTCAAGTAATATATTTTTCAGAAAAATGTTGATGTGTTCAATACTAATTCTTCATGCATTTTATATATATATATATATAATTATATATATATATATATATATATATATATATATATATATATATATATATATATATATATATATATATATATATAAAAAACATTTATTTTATTTTTTTTTCCCTGGTTATATTTCATGCATGATGTCATATTTATGACATCATGCATGAAATCTCTCCATACATTTATTATCTCAACCACTTATCCCGACAAGATGCAGGTTTAAATTAGATCTTTTTTTCCCCAAGCCAAACTATGATAACCTGAACAGTTGCCAGGAAACCTAGGATCAAACTGTGAAAAAGTAGAACTGATGCAAACACAAAATAACTTATACAAGTGTTAAACAATAAAAGAATACATCAGAAAAGTCCACGATGAACCTGAATAAAAGTTGGTACCCTTCAAGCAAATGTATGTGCTAACTAAGCCCAGTACTCTTATTCTCTGTAGCTCAAATTGAGTGAGTAAATACTGGCCCATCTGAGTGATGTGGCATTAAACAGCAACCTCTCTTCTATCATCTATGGAGTTCTGATGTGATGGTTAAATACAATTTTGTTCATTCAGTACTTACAAGGGTAGCTGGCAATCTGAGGAGTGGCATGAGACAAGGCAGTCAGTAAAGATGATTTACCTGCATTAGGGAACCTGTTCAAATAATAATAATATTGCCCAGCAGTGACTGGAGAAGCAACAAAAATAAGATGTGCTTGAAATTGGTTGTTTAAGCACCGACAATAAGCAGAGGTGAATATGCATTAATAAAATATATAGAGTTGTTTTCAAGTGCACACATTTCATTCCCAGACATAATGCCACTGATGAATAATAAATACAAAGACTTTTGAAAATAAGCTTGCTTGGTTTCTTTTACCCTACTAGACCCAAGTCTGCGATGAGCCGGAGGTCCAAGCGAATGTGCCGCATTTGGCCTTTATTGGGTAAAAATCCAGAGTGAAGGGATCCCCCTTCACCACCTCTAGCCACAAGAACCCTGTCACCTTCAGCATTCAACTCCCCTGAGAAAAAAAGAAAAGATCAACAAGTCAAATTGCAAAGATAAACAAATGCTGGTTAAGCAGAGATCAACCTTTGCTTTTCTATGGCGTGAATGTTCAAACGAAAAATTCACATGCACACGAATATTCATCAAGAAAATCAACACTACTTTTCACTCTGCCCGACAAAATCTAGAGCCTGTTTGATTGGGCATAGAACTAACCACTCAAATTTTGTCCGAATTCACCCAATGGTAACCACTATGTTTTTTGCATTTATGTAAATTCCTTTTTAAAAGCAGCACTAGACTGGCTTATTGCACTGAATAGGGCTATTTCAAACAATGTATATTCTCAAATATTCATTTTTAACACTGATTCTACTATTGTATACTGCAATAACATCAGCCGAGATGAAAATATTATGAAGAGAGTGATTTTTACCATATGTTAAAATGTAAATATCCAGGAAAAAATGAAGCTGCAAAATATGCAAATGATATGCCAACAGACGCATTCTTCACAGGCTTTTTCCTCAAGATTCATTGTGCACGGAGACTGATACTTTTATCAGTTAAAATTATTTAATTCCGTGTTTTGATACAAAACAGTCTTGCAGGTATGTGGACAATTCTCCCAACCCCTGGACTTGGTTTTCACTGTCATATTAAGCTTTTATTATATCTATATCTATTTTTTTTTTTTTTTTTACCATTTTAAGCAATTTGCTGTATTTTCTCATGAAAAACACATTAACCAAGTTCAGCCAGGAGTTTAAGCAGGGCCTACAGTGAAATACGCATTATGGAAACGACCAAGACAAAGAAGCATTGACTACACAATATAAACAGGTTTTTTTAACTGGTTTTACCCAAGATCTTCCCATCATCTGAAGTTACGTATAGCCCAACAGGAACAGATATTTTTACATCCTCCCCTTTTACTCCTTTGAGGGCACGAATACTGACAAAAGAAAAGATCAAATTAAAACATTTACATTTACAGCATTTAGCAGACACTCTTATCCAGAGCGACTTCCATGTCCTAATTACAGGGACAGTCCCCCCTGGAGCAAATCAGGGTTAAGGGTCTTGCTCAGGGACCCAGTGGTGGTAGTGCCAGAGGTGGGAAATGAACCTGGGACCTCTTGAGCCATAGGTCCATTGGCAAGTATCCTACCACTAGACCACCACCACCCCATAACACACAGAAGATGTTTTAAACTGACAAAATGCACATAATAAAATGGAGGGAACTGAAAATTGTATTCAACAGATCTATTCAACTTGAAAGCCTTATAATATTTCACATTTTAAATAATTGGGAACACACACCTGCTGTTGGCGCCTATGCCAGCAACAAACCGTTTCTGGGGATACCTGTCCTTTATGCGCTTCAGGGTGAAGTCCTCCTTTGCCACCACCCACACGTCTCCCCCATTTCCACCATGTCCCCCCAAACGTGGTAAGCCCATACCACCGCTCCCGCCTTTCACGTACAGCCGCAGGTTATCCACAAAGTTTCCATACTACAACCACAAAGAAGGAACAGTAAATCACAGTGAACAACGTGAATGACGGAGACCCTTGCAGAGTTGACTTGTGATGGTTAGAAGAAGGGTGCTAAATATGCAAATGAGTGTTCCTGTGGCTCTCGATTAATAATAATAGTTCAAGACAATTTATCTAATCAACTGAAATCATTTTTGAACAGTTAATAAAGCTAATAAACGGCTCATTCCCATGAAACCACTGCCAATTAGGAAATATTTTGGAATGTGGACCACTGAAACTCCTTTTCAGACCTCTGTTATGGTTACAGTGCCTCAATTTTTTTTTCTTTTTCCTGTGTTCAAATCCTTTTTTTGGTCAGTCAAGTACAATCTGCCACAGGCAATTCTGCTATGTACTGATGCACCATGCAGACTACTAGCTGCATCTATTTTTAGTTACTGTATTTAAATCCACTTTACCTTACAAACATAGAAAATGGCAGAACAGTACAGATTAGACAGCAGAATGGTTTTCTTTTCAAGAGCTTTATATTATTTATTGTTTCTGGTTCTATGTGGCGCAGTGATCACAAATGATTTCTTCCAGGATCAATAGTTTTTGCCACTGACGGCAATCATGGCTTGAATTCATTTTCTGAGTGTCTTACTTCGGGTTACTTCTGTTTTAGAAAACCATGAGTATGCTCACGCTTTAGTAAAGACATTTCTATCTTCAGGAGGTCTATCTGTATAAGCGTAAATGAAACGGTTTACGTAATGCTGTGCCGTTGAGCTTTTTTCTTTGAGCATTTTCTACAGCTTTCTGATCAGCCTGTTTGACCCCATTTACTTTAACATGATCCACCTGCCCAACATTTTGCAGGCCCCAATGTGCCACAAATACAGCTTGGAGATGCCAAGGCATGGACTCCGTAAGACCTGAGGTGGTGTGCTGTGGTATCTAGTACCAAGATGCTGAAAGCAGATCCTGTCAATGCGCACAAATTAGTCCAACCCGTCCCACAGGTGCTTGATGGGATTGAGTGCTGGGTATGGAGGCTAAGTCTGCTCCCCAGACCTGCTGAAAGAGGACGCTGCCATTATGGAATACCCTTACCTGGAAATGATATAATTAGTTTCAAATAATGTTCAGATAGGTGTCACATGTCAGTGTAGAATCCGCGTGAGTCAAATGCAAGAGAAATCAGATGCTGCACTAACTACACGGCGAGAACTGGAGAAAGTTTTAGAACCCCAGTGCTCGAGTCCGATTTTAGCCTTAGATTATGGAGTATAACACTTTTTCAAAGAGCCTCGCTATAAAAACTTAGCATTTGTGCCGAGAATGACCGAAATCTCATTTAAAAGGAAGAGCGTGGGGCTACAGTAGTAAGAAAATGCCAGCTTACTAAAGAAGAAGAAACATATTCCGTTAGCAAGCCCCGCTTTATAGTCTGTTTAGGTTTTGTACCGTAAATACCAACCTTCCGCCAACACGCTCTGCTAACCCAGACCATACCGAGAGCAACAGCATCAACCGATAGATCAGGTTTTAACGCCCAGGCTTGTCATTCAGGTTAGATAAACTCAGTCTCTGAGAAACAGCAGTAGCCATGTGTTTTCTGGCGGAAGTGGAAAAGCGCTGGTGAAGAGGTGATTGGTGGAGCCAAATAGCGTCTTTCCTATTGGCTGCAGCCTGTGTCAGTTTTCATCTAGCCCAATTTTCCCGCCCCTTTTTGTCTGCGAGTCGGCAGGGACGGATAAGAGAGCTCTCTAAGTCTTGTCCCAAGTGAAATGATCATTTTTCTTTCCCAAACACGTTATTCCAGTTTCCTTCATATATTTGACACTTTTTGAGTATTGACATGTTTTCTTTAATACCACAACCAAGTGTGAGAAATGCGAACGAGAATAACAGAAGTATTGTTTTTTTCACAAAGTTTGCTGCCTCAGTGTTTTTTTTTAATCTGTGTTGTACTAAAGTATAATTACAAGCACTATGTCATCATATGTTTGAAAGGCCTTTATTGCAATTACATTACATCAATTACATTAAGTTCATGCAGAGGCGATATTTGCAGTGTTGGCCCTTCTTTTTCAAGACCTCTGCAATTCACCTTGGCATGCTGTCACTCAAAGTCTGGGCCATATCCTTACTGATGGAGCCCATTCTTGCATAATCAATGACCACAAGTTTTCAATGGGATCAAATTCTGGGGAGTTTCCTGGCCATGGACCCAAAATTTTGTTGTTTTGTTCCCTGAGCCACTTCTTCTGGCACGGTGCTCCATCATGCAGGAAAAGGCATTGCTCTTCACCAAACTGTTCTTGGATAGTTGGGAAAAGATGCTCTCAGAGAATGTTTTGGTACCATTCTTTATTCATGGCTGTGTTGTTTGGTACAATTGTGAGTGAGCCCACTGCCTTGGCTGAAAAGCAACTCCACATATGAATGCTTTTTACCACAGTCAAATAAAAACTACAGTACTGTGCAACACTCCTGAGCCACTCATCATTTCTTCAAATTTGGCTTCCAAAGAGCAAAGCTTTCTTGTACTTTTTAATGTAGGGTTCAGGAATAGTTCTCCATGCTTACTCTTCAGCGGTGGCCTAGTGGTTAGGGTGTTGGCTGCATGATTGGAGGATTGGGGGTGTGAACCCATTCCCAATAGGTTGCCCTGAGGTACCCTTGAGCAAGGTGCCGTCCCCGTCACGCTCCTCCCTGTGATGGGCTGGTGTCCCCCATCCTTCGCCCTGTGTGAGTTGGGATGGACTCCAGCGCGACCCCGCTTGGGACAAGCGGCAGACAATGACTGACTGATGACTGGCTTACTCTTCAGTATGTTTTTGTTTTTGGCTCTTATATACACCCTGCACCTAATATTTGTTTGTTGAGCCTCACCAACAAGAGTCTGTTGTCCTACTTATAAATCATTCAAAAAGAACAAAGGGATCTAGCCTGAGGCATGGAACTCCTTTATCTACACACCTTGTATAATTATTATATTTTTAAATCTACTCAGTGTGCCAAAGGTAAGACAGTTCGACATGCATGAATATTATTACAAGGCTGAATCCCTACAAAATATAAAGAAATGATTCGTAGCTCAAGACTTTCACACAGTAGGCTACTGTACTTCAGCAAGTCAACTAGCCTAACTAGCTCAATTTCAAACTCCCATCCAGGTCGTTGGAAAAAAGCATGAGCTTAAGTTGATTATGAGCTAATATTAATATTAATGTATTACATGTGTAATAATACATTATATGTCTGTTAAGATGTTTCCAGTGCTGCTGATTGAATGAGCTGAAATATTGGGCAGCTAATGATTTGTTTTGCACTGCACTTGTATTCACCTCTAGGTATGTTAAATTATATAGAACACAGCACCTTTTGTATCTGACCTCCCAGTTTTTCAAATGAGCAAAGGAGTTGGAACATGAAAGACTGACAGGTGTTTACTGTTAGGCAGGTGTACAGTTGAAGCCAAAATTATTAGCCCCCCTTATGAAATTAGACAACACTCTTGATTTCTCCATTAAAATGACCATTAACAAGTGTTTGTTATTTTGGAAACAAATACAATATAAAAAACAATGTCCACTAACTTTAATTAGGATATTTTATTGATACACCGAGTTGAAACAAGAAAGGGCAAAAATGAGACATCAAAAATTATTAGCCCCCTGGCCATTAATAGTCAATAGTGTACCCTTTCTGAGCCACAACTGACAACAGTCTCTTAGAGTAGTTCTTTACTAGGTTGGCACAGGTCTCCTGAGAGATTTTGGCCCATTCTTCCATTACAAATTGTTCTAGCTGGTCCAAATTGCATGGTGTCCGAGCATGGACATTCACTTTGAGCATTCGCCACAGATTCTCAATAGGATTGAGGTCTGGGCTCTGCGTGTGGGCCTCTCCAGGATCTTGGTTTTGGTATCCTTGAGGAACTGTTGGACTAATTTCGATGTATGCTTTGGGTCGTTGTTGGAAGACCCAGTGACGACCTAAGCCTAGACTACGAGCAGATTTCTGCCTATGCTCCCTCAAAATGTCAACATAATTTTCTTTTTTCATGATGCCATGCACCCGAACGAGGCTCCCTGTGCCTGAGGCTGCCTGAGGCAGCCCCACAGCATGATGCTCCCACCACCATGTTTAACTGTGGGAACTGTGTTCATAGGGTTGAAGGCCTCTCCCTTTCTTCGCCAAACATAAGCAACATCCATGTTCCCAAACAGTTCCAGTTTAGTCTCCTCAGACCAAAGCACAGACTTCCAAAACTCATCTTTACCTTTCAAATGTTCACGGGCAAACATCAGTCGGGCTGTGATGTGCCGCTCTTTGAGTAAAGGGGTTCTTCTGGGACGATGGCCCTGAAGCCCACCACGATGAAGAGCCCTTCACAACTTTGTTCCTTGAAACATCAACTCCAGAACAGGCCAGGTCAGCAACAATCATCTTGGCAGATGCCCGGGGCTCATTGCTGACATCTCTGACTATTTTCCTCTCCAGAGTTCTTGAAATCTTGTGCTTACGGCCACGGCCCGGTTTGTTTCTTACAGAATTTGTCTCCTTGTTCTTTGCAATGATGCAATGTACAGCAGTTCTAGACACTGTGAATCGCTTGGAAATTATAGTATAGCCTTCTCCCTTTTCATGAGCCTCTACTATCTTCTCTCTGAGCTCCAGACTGATTTCCTTTGTCTTTCGCATGGTGAGTAACAGTAGTCCCTCTCATGTGTTCAAGTGCCCTGTTCCTTGGAGTCTTTTTATGCTGACTAAATGTTGTCAATGATGATTGGTTAATTACTGTAGGTGTGTTTTGCAAGCAAACATTCACATGGGGCAAATATTTTTGACCACCCCATTTTTCACTATATTTGATATAAAGCAAACCCAAAAATGTATTTTATATTACAAAATGTACCAAAATCTACTAAATAGCACTGGTGAATGTTTGCTTATATCAAGTTTCAACAATGCTGCAAACGTTGGGAAGAAGTTTAGAAAAATGTTCCATAATTTCTGGGGGGCTAATAATTTTGGTCTCAACTGTATATGTGATTGATTGTTTAAACTATAAATAGAGGGCTATTCATGGTGAAAAGGCATGACATTTTGACACCAAGAAAAGAGGGAAAATCTATTTCAAGAATTAAGCAAACAGTTGGCATAATGAATAAAATTGCATGGAATTTCCAGTAAAGGAAGGAAATCACTGGTACTAATAACTGGTCAGTCAAGGAAAACCACAAAAGCTAAGGGCCAAAAAACTATGAGAGGGTTTAAAAGAAAAACACAACAACAGTAAGTATTATCTTAGTTAACCTCCACATTGCAGAGGTGGAAGTTCCACAAATTAATTGTTTTGCAAAGGTTTGTGGACTTAGAAACAAGAAACAATAATACTAGACAAAACATTAATTTAAATTAATAAACAAAGGCTAGACAACAATCATGTAATTAATATATTTGTTTGAATTAATTACAAGTATAACATTTTTAATTTTAATATTTTTTTTATATTTCTGCTACAGCAGCATAATACAAAAAATGAAACAGAAGGAAAATGTAGAATATGGCCTTCAGTGGTGTCTTTACTGGTTAAAGAGTAGTACATGTCCTGTACTATCCTCACATACTTCTCTGCCACACCTGACTAATATAAATCCACAACTCCTCTCTAGGCATATGCTTTCTCCAAGTCCACAATGGCATAATGCAACTCCTTCTGACCTTCTCTGTACTTCTCCATCAACACCTTCAGAGCAAGCATTGCATCTATTGTGCTGTTTCTCTGCATAAAACCATACTAACTAATCATCACCTCATTTCTTATCCTAGCCTCCATTTCTTTCCCATAATGTCATGCTGCTGCTGATGAGCTTTATCACTCTATAGTTACTACAGCTCTGCGCATCACCCTTATTCTTGAAAATCAGTGCTGGTTTACTTCCACTCATCAAACAGCCTCTCACTTTTCAAGACTGTGTAAAACAAACTTGTTAGAAACTCTATTGCCATCCCTACTAAACATCTCCATGCTTCCACAGGTATATCCTCTGGACCAACAGCCTTTCCATTCTTAATCCTTTTCATCATTGCCCTTACTTGCATCTTGCTTAGTTGCTACAGAATCTGGTTCACTATCCTCACATCATCCAATTTTCTCTCTCTGTCGCTTTCTTCATTCATCAGCCCCTCAGAGCACTCTTTCCATCTGATCGACCCGCTCTGCTCATTTGTGAATATGTTTCCATTTCTATCCTTTATCGCCCTAACCTGCTGGACATCTTTCCCAGCTCTCTGTCTAGCTAATCAGTATAGGAATATTGCAGTAACAATTAATAGATGATTATATATCATGCAGCCCTACTCCAATAAGAAGAAAGCAAAAAACACCAAGTGAATAATGAGTGAATGTGTCAGTAAATCAGAAGCATATAGCCATGCCTCACGGCCTTTGTCATGGAATGGGCGGACTGCATCATACACTTCACCCTGTTGAAATTGCTTCGTAGGTCAATTGGTTTTGTGTTAAAGCCCCTGAAGGACCGTCATACATGATGACGTTACAGCAAAGCAAACTGAAGGCAGGAGGAGGGGGAACTGAGAGGGACTGCAGCTGGACTCAACAAGCTGGACTGAGCAGGAGAAGTGCACACGCACACATATACACTTCAGAGGAGCTGCTTTTTCCGCTCATCATCTCATTGGAGTACAGGTATGGATGACTTATGATCCTTTCATACAACTTCCTTGAAAAAAAACATAGGTTATTGAAACTTACCTGATTAACCATGTTTAGTTAATTACATACTTAATAAAATACAGGAGTCAAAAAGGTTTCAGTGCAGCCTTTGGTTCCCTCTTAAACCTGATGATCTATGTCTCTACAGAGCAGCTAATTTTCAGAATAGTATTTGTGAGTTTGGAGAACCTCTTCAAAGCTCAAATAATCTCTCCATAGTGTAGAGAACCTATGAGGAACACTTAAATTTGATGAAGGGTCGCTAAACCTTCAACAGCTTCTTCACCTTGACAACTCTCTTTTTCAAACATGGTTCTTTAAGTAAAGTAGTTCTTCACTTAATGACTCTTAAAAAAAAAATACCTGTTTTGCACCTTTCTGAGTGTTGGCTTCTTTAGTACATGTGTATACACTTGTATAGCTATATAACTATTTGATGTATATAGTTACACAATTACTTATGGCTTTTATATAAGTAATATATAAGTATATAACTAATTATTTTTAAAATGAAAGTAGAAAACCTAATATTACCAAAATAGTCATTCTTGAAGAGAAATAAGCCTTCCTGACTTTTAATGGAAGCTAAAATAGTATAAGCATTATTTCAAGTAATTATGGAACAGTTAGGTAGTTTAATTCATAATGTAGTTTTAACACTATGTTAAGGCCAGCTCACAAATTTCAGATTATAATTTAAAAAAATTTGAGACAAATTGACAATATTATTAATTCATGTGAAATGGCAAATTAGAATATTTCCATATTTGTAGATTAAAGCTTTCTTCTAAATATTTCTTTTAGTTTTAAGTCCATTTCATGTTCATTTAAAATGAAAAAAAAAACCTAATATATGGCACATATATACAGTTTAGTGTGTTATATATTATTTAGCATTGTTATACTTATATTTAGGTATATTGTTTGATTGAATAATTTAGTTTAAAAAGGGAATATCTTCAATGTGTTTAGTTTTATTTTACATTAAATTGCAGTAACCACTTTCAGGACCCCCCCTTGCCATTAGTGTTCAAACTGTGAAACATTCTCCACACAGTAGCGATCCTAACACAGTAGTGGCATAGTGTATTTGTATTTGTATGTGTGTGTATGTGTATGTGTGTGTGTGTGTGTGTGTGTGTGTACTGAGTTTTTCACACAGCAGCTCCTTTTAACACTCCACTAATTTCTTTCTCTTCTTTCGGCTGCTCCTGCTAGGGGTCACCACAGCGGATAAACTCCATTTCTTCCTGTCCTCTGTATCTTCCTCCTTCAGGCCAGCTGCCTGCATGTCTTCCCTCACAACACCCATAAACTTTGGCCCTCCTCTTTTCCTCTTTCCTGGCAGCTCCATCCTCAGCATACTTCTCTAAATATAATCCTCATCTCTCCTCTGTACATGTCCCAACCAACACAACCCTGCTTCTCTAAATGTCCAACCTGAGCTGTCCCTCTAATATACTCATTTCTAATCCTGTCCATCCTCATCACACCCAATGAAAATCTTAGCATCTTTAACTCTGACACCTCCAACTCTGTCTCCTGTCTTTTCATCAACACCACTGTCTCCAACCCATTTAGCATAGCTGGTCTCACTACCATTCTGTAAACCTTTCCTTTCACTCTTGCTGGTATGCGTCTATAACTCCTGTCATTCGTCTCCACTCATTATAACCTTCCTGCACTCTCTTCTTCACCTCTCAAACACTCCCCCTTTATAATTACTCCACCAGTATCACCTTTACCTACTGCATCCTAATCACTCCACTTCCCTCCCTTTCATTCACACTCATGTATACTGTCTTTGTCCTACTCACTTTCATTCCTCTCATCTCTAGAGCATATCTCCTCCTCTCCAAGTTCTCTTCTAGCTGCTCCCTACTCTCACTACAGATAACAATATCTTCTGCAAACATCATAGTCCATGGGGACTAGTGTCTAAGATTGTATCCTTGATCCTTGATGTAATCCCACCTCTACTTTAAATGCATCCAATGCTCCTACTGCTGACCTCGCCACTGTCACACTGTCCTCTTGTACTATGTTTTCTCCACAAGTCCACAAAGGCACAATGCAACTTCTTCTGACCTTCTCTGTACTTCTCCCTTAACACCCTTAGAAAAAGCATCGCATCTGTTGTGCTTTTTCTTGACATAAAGCCATACTGCTGCTCACTGATCATTACCTCTTTTCTTAACCTAGCTTCCACTACTCTTTCCCATAATTTCATGCAGTGTCTGATCAGCTCTATCACTCTATAGTTCATCTATTCAACACACTCTCATTTGTGAGTATGCTTCCATTTCTATCCTTTATCTCCCCAGCCTGCTGCACATCTTTCCCAGCTTTATCTCTCTGTCTAGCTAATCAATATAGGTCTCTTATCAGGAGTCAGTTTCTGGCCACAGGACACTGCTGCCTGCATATGTTTGGTTACAGAGCTGATCTCACCTTAGCAGAGGTGCCACCGAGATGCCAAAACACACACATATATACATGTTCCACTATTATGTCAATGTCACTGCTGTGTTGAGAATGACCCACATCACAAATATAGTTTAAAAAGGGCACCAGTAGTAAAAGTCCTTTTCAATACAATGTTATGGTTCCCTTTCAGGTTTTACCAATCCTCATGCACATTAATCTCGTCCCTTCACTCATGGATTACAGACTGGAGCGGTCAGCAGGGCCCCTCTGGGTTCGGTGGCGAAGGCTTGCCGGCTTGTTTGGTCTTCTGCTGGCTGTGGCTTTCTCATGCTCCCTGAGCACCCCTGCCATTATGAGCACTGAGGCTGGAGCACCTGAACAACTGGGAGAGATAGATAGTGCATGCTGGGACGCCTCCTCACTGGCAGTCATTGAGGCACGCAAGCTGCATGTGGCTGACAGTGTAGGCACATTCTGGGACTTTATGACATACCTGCGCGCATCCACACAGCCTGGCCATAAAGACGCCTTCATGAAGCTTGCACAGCTCTTCTGGGAGAGATATGTGGACTGTGTGCTGTCCCATGCGCACGGACTGGGAAAGAGGGCATGGAGGAAGGAGGCAAGAAGAGAGAGCATCAGTACACTGTAAAGTGAAAAAAAAGACAGTTCTCTTTCTGTGCACCCATGTTGTACATCTGAGTTCATTGCCTAATGTGGGTTTGTTGTGTGTTAACTTGTAAGTCTGCGGTCCCAAAAGAATACAAGAGCACTGGAGCGGATTCCAGACAGTGTTGCAGGCGTATATATTACTGTTTTCACCAGAACATTATATCATAAAATCAGGAGAAAAATGGCAAAATGCATTCAATTTCTTTCATTTGAATTCAAAGCCAAGAGATAAAAACAAAACAACCAAGGATCTGGAAGAAGCTCCAGTCACTGTGGTTAATATAACTGTAATGATAAAAAATCATATTTTAGCAAATATCACATTTTCTAAAAAAATAAATAAATAAAAAAAAGACTGAAAAAAACACAAAGAAATTAGCATAACATACAGAAATAAAGATTTGTTGTTTGATTGTGGTTTCTGAGCCATGTTTAATGATTATTAATGCTTTTTTGCCTTTTGATGTAAAGGATTCTTTTATATACAGGTGACCTATGACTCATTTCTATTTAATTTAAACTTATTTCACAAGCAAATATTGGTGTCTAAAACTATCCATTAAGGAATGATACACATTAGGAAGTAAAACCTTTAGGAACTAATGTTTGGGATACCCAGGCAACTTCCATAATAATGAGAAATGAAGACAAACAGTAAAAATAAGCTATATATTTTTAGCTTGTTCCTAGCAGATATTAAATGTCATGAATCCATTTGAATTTAGAATAAAATGCTGAAATGACTCATCATGTGTGTAATCAGTCCTGAACAGGTGTAATCATTCTTCTGCTATTAGGAATGAATGTAGCTATCAATTCAGTAAAACCATATACAACTTTTATCCATTTTACTTGCTACCCAAACTAAGTGAATATTCATGTGTCTTTTGAGCAGGCCTAAGCAGTGCATAAGCATTAAAATGGGGGCTATTTTGCATTACATTTCAGAACAGAGTTCAAAAACACATTCAAAAGTGACCAGAAACAGTGTTTTTGGAAATCTGTATCACGTATTTAGAAGCATTAAATATATAAAAATGTCATTTCTGGTTAAAGGCTGCCACAGGGTTCACCACAGGGTTTGCTGTTGAGTCACCAGCAGAGGCCGTTGTTGGGTTTTGAGCTGAGGTTAAGGTTAAGTTTTACAACTAGTCATTGTAAAGATACCAAAGCACATTGCACAGTAAACCACAACAAAATGCTTCTCTGCATTTAACCACCTGAGTGGAGCAGTGGGCAGCCATATCCGGTGCCCGGGGAGCAGTCTTGCAGACGGTACATTGCTCAATATCTCAGGGCAATCTACGGGTCTGGGCTCAAACACACAACCTTCCAATTATGGGGTCTAGTCCCTAATCCCAAGCCACCACCACACCACTAAGAGTGTGAACTGATGAAATGATAAGACAAATGGTCAAAACATAATTTTTCACAGTTTCTGAACACAATTACTACCGTTGCCTTTTTTCTGTGAAGTCTCTGTCTGTTGACTTCATTTGGTTTAATTTTTAACATCTCTGAATACATGTACCAATAGTAAACAAATCTAACTTCTATTTGATAATTAATGATAATGCATTTCTTTATGTGTGTGTGTGTGTGTGTGTGTGTGTGTGTGTGTGTGTGAGAGAGAGAGAGAGAGAGAGAGAGAGAGAGAGAACGAGAGAGAGAACATGACTCAATGCACAGAATAACATCCTCCTTGCTTTAACACACCTGACTCAGCTTAAGAATGTGCTTTTTTACACATTCTCATATTGTGCTGTCCATAAAAATTGCAAATGAATGCAAATGTCATGCTGTGCCAGAAACCACATAAGTAATCGTAAATTTCCTAATTTACTTGTTAGCTGCAGCTAATGTAAAACTAAAGATCTAAAGCTAAAACAAAAAACTGCTAAACTAAAAAAAAAAATAAAAAATAAGCCATGTCTTGGCTGAACGATTGCATTTGAGGTGAGGGGAGAATTATGGAAATTCACTTTAAGGATCAGATACAAAATAAAAATAAAATCTGATGTAGCTGATCAGAAGTCAAAGTTTTGGGGCTAAGAGAAAAAGAAAGGTACTCAAATAGTTTCCATACATAAATACATCTTTCAAACAGATTTTTAAGGAGGTGCAGATTTTTGGATGTGGTTTAGGATGCTGTGTGACTTACTGTGAGCGGCAAAACTGGAAAAAAAACAAAACAAAACATATTGTTGACATATTGTCACCATCTTAAAAACAGAGAAATCTGAACTGAAACCTTTTCACAGCTGCTGAGTGAAAGCCAGACTTTCCAGAGGTGTGTTCAATATTAGGTCGGGGCAGCGGTGGCCTAGTGGTTAGGGAGTTGCCCCCTCATCAGAATATTGTGGGTTAGATTCCCTCACCAGTAGGTTGCCCTGAGGTACTGTTGAGCAAGGTACCATCCCTATCACTGCTCCCCGGGCGCTTTCAATAGCTGCCCACTGCTGCAAGGTGTTTGTGTGCATGGGTTAAATGCAGAGGTCCAATTTCATTGTGGTTCACTTGTGCTGTGCTGTGACCTCGCAATGACAAGGGTTGTTACTTTCTTTCACTTTCACTTTAATCATGTTAGTGATACCTAAAACCACTAAACCACATTCAGCTGTCTGCACTACCACAATGAAGAGTTGGATGCAAATGGAACAGTTTGAAAGTTGGGGATGTTTAAAACAAAAAGTTCACTGCTGACTTGTAATGTTTAATAGCTTGGACTGAGTTGACTTGAGCTCAAATTATGAACAAAAGAAGAAGAAATGAAACCTCCAAATGTCTTGACTACATCTAGGATAATGGAAACAATGTACATTGCATTCTTTTTCACCGACACATTCCAATAGTAAGTAATTAAGATGTAAAAAGTAAGAAAATAAGAAGTAAGAAATTAAGATGAGGAATCTCAGTTTTTCCAGTGAACATTTGATGTGAGAGCCAGTATAATTTACTATACCTCTCT